>KZ652253.1:69433-81195 GCA_001010745.2 Gerris buenoi
AATAGCTCAGAGCACGATAGCAATGCATTATTTTAATACTTTTAGCCATCTTTAAGCAGAATTTAATTAGTTTTCAGCTAATTTTGCTGTATGGAACGTTAGTTCGGAAAGAATCCACAAGTTATTTTCTTTGTTTTGACATGTCCCATATTTACAATCTTCATTTTGACAGGTTTCAAATTTATGATTTATGAAAGAAAATTTAAAAACGTAGTATATAAAAAGTTCTTTTTATCGTGAAATTATTACTATGTTTTTATTAGCTTGCTTTCTTGTTTGTTTGTTTGACCAGTACAAATCTTAAAATCGATTTTAACTAAATTCCCGAGTAGCTAGACATTTAAAACTTTTCTCAGAGCACGATGACAATGCATTATTTTAATACTTCTTGCTATCTTTCAGCAGAATTTAATTCATTTACAGCAAATTTTGCTGCCTGGAAAGTTAGATCGAAAAAAAATCCACACATATAAATATAAATGATAACCACTTTGCGGATTTTTTCCGAACTAATTTTCCATAAATAACATAATTCGGTTAAGATTATGTTATAATTCTGCTGCTTAGGGATATGTGATATGTTTCGGTATACCACGAATTATTACGTACAGCAGTCAAAAGTGCAATTACGGTGTAATGTAACGGAAGCATTGAGTTCACTTTTGAGAACAAAAAAGTTTTATGCCTCCTTAAAAATTACAAGACAGAAATCCGTTTCAGACATCAGGGAACATTTTCGGATCCGTGTCCGTCTGTCTGTCTGTCTGTGAGTCAATGAGTGAGTAAATGTCGGCCGATTTTGATGAAATTTGGTAGACATGTTCATTTTACCAATGCCCAGGACAAGTTTGTTGGACAGCGTTATCCGTTTAAGCGTTAACGCGCAACGCTCGCGTAAACGTGAACTTCAAATTTAAAATTGGAATTTTTGGTCGGGAAAAAAATCAAACCTGATCTATTCAATGAGACGAACATTTTTTTTTCAAATACAATTTTTTAGTAAAACCTACAGCGACACNAGGTCGAAAAAAAATCCACAAATACAAATACAAATGATAACCACTTTGCGGATTTTTTCCGAACTAATTTTCCATAAATAACATAATTCGGTTAAGATTATGTTATAATTCTGCTGCTTAGGGATATGTGATATGTTTCCAGCAGTCAAAAGTGCAATTACGGTGTATAATGCTTCCGAGCTTACCGAAGATAACGGAAGCATTGAGTTCACTTTTGAGAACAAAAAAGTTTTATGCCTCCTATTTTAAAAATTGCAAGACAGAAATCCGTTTCAGACATCAGGGATCATTTTCGGTTCCGTGTCCGTCTGTCTGTCTGTCTGTGAGTCAATGAGTGAGTAAATGTCGGCCGATTTTGATGAAATATGGTAGACATGTTTATTTTACCAATGCCCAGGACGAGTTTGTTGGACAGCGTTATCCGTTTAAGCGTTCACGCGCAACGCTCGCGTAAACGTGAACTTCAAATTTAAAATTGGAATTTTCGGTCGGGAAAAAAATCAAACCTGATCTATTCAATGAGACGAACATTTCTTTTTCAAATACAATTTTTTAGTAAAACCTACAGCGACACCCCTATGAAGTGTTAAAGATCGCTAAAAACTGTTAATTGTTCACAAAAAGTTAGTTCTTCAACAAAAACAACATAACAATAAAGTAATAAAACGTTAATGTTAATATAACAATAAAGTACATGATAGGATGCGAGGAAGCTATGTGCCACACTGGCAGTCTATTATTATATGCAGTCAGTAACATTTCGGGAAATCAAACCGGGATTATCTGTCACTTTGATAAAATTGAACTTATTTTATTCACAGGATGGTTATAAGCAAGTTACAGCAAGCCAAATAAGTCATTAATGGTTTAATATATAATGTATTATGTACTTTGTCTAATGCAACAAACAAATATTTATTAATACATACATAGAATGGTCAGGTTTATATATGATCCAATAGAAAATTTAAAAACGTAGTATATAAAAAAGTTCTTTTTATCTTGTAATTTATTAATTGCTAACTTTATGTGAAGAAATCTATATTATTCACAAAACAATTGCAGTCCGAAGGTGTCATATTACAGGTTGCTTTGAAAAGCAAATAATTCAGGTGAATCTGATAATTGTTAAACAAATTCTAAACGAACTTATAGGTAGGTGGTCAGGGTAGAGTTTATTCTGTCTCTCATTACTAAACTAACTTAATCAATAAGTTAAAGCTATTTAAAGAAAAACTTTAAATGACAAATTAAGTAAATTTAGGAAATATAGTCAAATTATATATTAGAAATTCAATACTATAATATGACTCAAAACGTGTCATCACTTTTTGTTTGTCTTAAAGCTTATCACTATTTGTCTTTTTGTAAACTGAGTATGGTTTGTTTAGGACAAGAATTATCGATGGTAAAAGACTTTCTCAAGGTTAGTTTTCAAAACGAAATTTGACTCTTCACCCCCCTATATTTCAGTTATAAAGTCCTTACATAAATTTTAAATATAAAGTAAAAACGTAAAGTCAAGTGACGGCAGTTGATGCATAGGAGGGTTTAAATCAATTTGCACTTTGTTAAAATACGATAAAAATTAATGTTTTTTAAAGAGATCTTATATAGTACAAAATGTATAACTGTGTTGAATATAATATATATTTTGTCTAATTTTTGTATTTAACAACAAAAAAAAGTATTTATCAATACATAGAATGGTCAGGTTTATATGAAAAATCCAATAGAAAATTTAAAAATTTCTTAAAGTTCTTTTTATATTTAAATTATTAATAGCTAACTTTATGTGAAGAAATCCATATTGTTCACAAAACAATTGCAGTTCGAAGTTCGAAGGTGTCATATTTCAGGTTGCTTTGAAAAGCAAATAGTTCAGGTGAATCTGATAATTGTTAAACAAACTCTAAAAGAACTTATAGGTAGGTCAAGGTAGAGTTTATTCTGTCTCTTATTACATTTATGAAGAGTGTAAAACGAACTTAATCAATAAGTTTTTTCAAGAAAAGCTCCAAATCAAATTATCATTACAAATTAAGTAAATTTAGGAGGCAAAGTCAAATTATATATTAGAAATTCTATACTATAATATGACTCAAAACGTGTCATCACTTTTTGTTTGTCTTAAAGTTTATAACTATTTGTCTTTTTTGTAAACTGAGTATGGTTTGTTTAAGACAAGAATTATCGGTATAAAACTTTCTCAAGGTTAGTTATCAAAACGAAATTTGACACANGTTAGTTCGGAAAGAATCCACAAGTTATTTTCTTTGTTTTGACATGTCCCATATTTACAATCTTCATTTTGACAGGTTTCAAATTTATGATTTATGAAAGAAAATTTAAAAACGTAGTATATAAAAAGTTCTTTTTATCGTGAAATTATTACTATGTTTTTATTAGCTTGCTTTCTTGTTTGTTTGTTTGACCAGTACAAATCTTAAAATCGATTTTAACTAAATTCCCGAGTAGCTAGACATTTAAAACTTTTCTCAGAGCACGATGACAATGCATTATTTTAATACTTCTTGCTATCTTTCAGCAGAATTTAATTCATTTACAGCAAATTTTGCTGCCTGGAAAGTTAGATCGAAAAAAAATCCACACATATAAATATAAATGATAACCACTTTGCGGATTTTTTCCGAACTAATTTTCCATAAATAACATAATTCGGTTAAGATTATGTTATAATTCTGCTGCTTAGGGATATGTGATATGTTTCGGNCATTTTTTCTTCAGGTTGTTCCTACTTTTCTATTCATTCGGATCTATCTTTAGCTACTCTATTCATTTTTTCTTCAGATGTTTCCTGCTTTTCTAATTCCCTCTCCAACCATTTTCTAGCTCTTCCTGAGTTGATCCCGTCATGTCGTTCAATTTCTTGTTGTTAATCGTAAGTTTCGATAACTATTCTCCACATAATAGTTAATATTTAAATAAGTTTGTTAATTAGCTTTGCCATCATTCAAATACACCGCTTTTCATAGTCATTTGACCATTATCAAGTTATATCTTCCTTGTCCTCTCTTCATCATGAAGATAAATGATACCAAAAAACTGTCATGCCAATCTACAATAACTTGTAATTTTAAAAAGTTAATAGTCCAGGAGATAGCGTGCAAAAAAGTGTCTGACTAACATTAAGCTAGAATTTTGCGTACAAGTCAATCTTTTTGCGCCTTTTAAGAANGAATTTTTGGTCGGGAAAAAAATCAAACCTGATCTATTCAATGAGACGAACATTTTTTTTTCAAATACAATTTTTTAGTAAAACCTACAGCGACACCCCTATGAAGTGTTAAAGATCGCTAAAAACTGTTAATTGTTTACAAAAAGTTAGTTCTTCAACAAAAACAATATAACAATAAAGTAATAAAACGTTAATGTTAATATAACAATAAAGTACATGGTAGGATGCGAGGAAGCTATGTGCCACACTGGCAGTCTATTATTATATGCAGTCAGTAACATATCGGGAAATCAAACCGGGATTATCTGTCGCTTTGATAAAATTGAACTTATTTTATTCACAGGATGGTTATAAGCAAGTTACAGCAAGCCAGATAAGCCATTAATGGTTCGTTTAATTTATAATATATATTTTGTCTAATTTTTGTATTTAACAACAAAAAAAAGTATTTATCAATACATAGAATGGTCAGGTTTATATGAAAAATCCAATAGAAAATTTAAAAATTTCTTAAAGTTCTTTTTATATTTAAATTATTAATAGCTAACTTTATGTGAAGAAATCCATATTGTTCACAAAACAATTGCAGTTCGAAGTTCGAAGGTGTCATATTTCAGGTTGCTTTGAAAAGCAAATAGTTCAGGTGAATCTGATAATTGTTAAACAAACTCTAAAAGAACTTATAGGTAGGTCAAGGTAGAGTTTATTCTGTCTCTTATTACATTTATGAAGAGTGTAAAACGAACTTAATCAATAAGTTTTTTCAAGAAAAGCTCCAAATCAAATTATCATTACAAATTAAGTAAATTTAGGAGGCAAAGTCAAATTATATATTAGAAATTCTATACTATAATATGACTCAAAACGTGTCATCACTTTTTGTTTGTCTTAAAGTTTATAACTATTTGTCTTTTTTGTAAACTGAGTATGGTTTGTTTAAGACAAGAATTATCGGTATAAAACTTTCTCAAGGTTAGTTATCAAAACGAAATTTGACACATTAATCCCCTATATTTCAGTTATAAAGTCCTTACATAAATTTTAAATATAAAGTAAAAACGTAAAGTCAAGTGACGGCAGTTGATGCATAGGAGGGTTTAAATCAATTTGCACTTTGTTAAAATACGATAAAAATTAATGTTTTTTAAAGAGATCTTATATAGTACAAAATGTATAACTGTGTTGAAGAAAAAGTTGAAGATATTTTAAGACTAGTTATAGATTTCCAATAGATATAAAAAAAATAACCCCTAAATTAGTTTTTTACTCCCTTAAAATTGGTGGTGAAGAATTTATTAGATTTTCCCAATCTTTGTTCCCATGAAACATCCAATCAATTAAATATTAGAATATGTTAAAGAAATTTAAAAATTGCTTAAAAATCATTTATACTACATTATTCAGTTATTATACTTGTGTAGAAGGAGCTAAATTGCCACTGGCGGATTCAAAATGCAAGCAAATCTAAAGATATTACAAACCTTTAATATTTATAATAAAACTAAAGTATAACTGTGGTTATTGATACCTAGATTGTTACTTGTAAATTTCTATTTGCTCAAGAAACAATGAAGTCAAATCACGTAGATTTAAAGTATTTCAAGATGTTAGGCTTTTGGGATTTAGTTATGACTGGTTCTCGAAAAAGTTTAATTTCATTTTCCATCATTCTCGGTCTATTTTCATTGCACGTAACTGTTCAATTTTTCGATTCATTAATCGGCAAATATGATTTTTCACTTTTCACCGAGAAATTCGCAGTTAATCTAACCATGTTTGAATCAAGTGTTAAAATGGCTTATTACATTTACCAAAGAGAGACTTTGAAACACCTTTCGAATATATTCGATGAAAAATTGTTAAAAGTTTCAAAAATCAGGAAGGAAAAAGCTGATGAGATTTTAGGCCATGCTGGTGCTAAAATTAATTCGGCTATTAGAGCTTTTGTAATTATGATATTCTCGACTGTAAGCGTTTGGAATATGCTGCCATTGATCGAATGTATTCGTAATAACATTTTTGGTAAGCTTCAAATTACGCCATCCTGGTATCCTTTTGATGCAACCGTCCCACCGATCAACTGCTTCATATATCTTTACGAATTCGGCATCATGGTTTACTGCGCTACTCTTCTCTACCTTGTCAATTGCCTATTTTACAGCTACGCACTTTACGTCACAGCTCAAATTCAAGTGCTCAACGATTGCTTATCTAATATTGAAGTCATGGCTCGCGAAACTTTAGATATTAAAAAACCAATATCGCTAGATCCAGTTGAAAGATCACAGAAACAACTCGTGATGCATAAACTTTTGCACGAGTGCATATCGGATCACGATGCCATACTCAAGTAAATAGTCATATTATATATTATACAATGATTTATAATGTATTTATAATGATATAAAACAATATTAAGTACCTATACTCCAAAAGAAGATTCCCATCACGCTAAAACAAGTAACATCTAATAGAAAGTCAGTTGTACGATAAATTACGTCTAGCTTCTCAATAAAATCTATCCTTGTTTGTGATGATCCTGTTAAGAATTAAGTAACAACTCGACAATATTGCTTTCAGTATTCACAAAGAGTACGTAAGCAATTTAACAAATGAATGAATACGCTAACCGGCATAATCGGCCCAGCTATTTAAGATGGCGTTAATTCAAAAGTTTGTTTTAGCTAAATATTTATTTTCTTACAACCATTTGAATTCAAAACTTCCGCCACACAATATCTTCAGAATACATAATCTTCACTAATAACATACCAGTAAAATTCAAACGAAAATAAAAATATACATTTGTATATTCACAACAAAACTATCTGGTATATGACCAGCCCCATTGGAGTCGACATGCATGAACAAAATAACCAATAGCTCATAGACATCTGGATCGGTGTCAGCAAAGATACGAACGATTTGTTGGCATACACTTTCGTCTTAACAGATTATTATTATCCCCACGCACAATTAAACAAACTGAGGAAAGAAATCGTTTGTATCATCGCCGAAATCAATCCAGATTTCTGTGAGCAGGTTATTGGAAATATGGTTGAGAGCGTCCATGCACGCCAACTCAACGGGGGGTGATCATTATCATATGCCAGACATTGTTTTTTAATATTAAATCGGAGATGTAACAGTATACATTTTCGTTAAAATTTGACTGGTTTATTCACTTTTTAAAAGTTGCTTTCTTTATGTGATATCCTATATTTTACGTGCTTAATATTCCAACAAATCGTCTCTAACTTTGAATTATAATTTTAGAGAGTAGGCTTCCGCGGACAGGGTTGCTGCCAACATAGATTTCTAGGTTTTCCGGTGATGACCTCGTAATGTTCAATTTGTTTTCCGAATTTCCGCATCCTATGCTGAAGATATCTTCAGTAGTGTACACAGTTCACATTGTTCCAAGTTAGAGATAACGTAACCTCTTGAAATCTCTAATATATAAAAAATCTATAAAATAACTTTAAATTTGTATATTTTACCATTTAATATTTTGCAATTATCTTTCAGGTTAACAAATTTAATGGAGAAAATGTATAATCCTATGTTTCTATTCCAAATGCTGACGAGTACAGTGACCATATGTTTAGTACTCCTGCAGATAAATAATGTAAGTGCTAAGTTTTCATTATTAGCTAAAACAATCGCATTGCTTTCTTACACATATAATAATAAATAATAAGGGTTTCTAGGATGACCTCGAAAACCTAAAAACGAGGTAGTCCGCTCTCTCTCTCTCGTTCTAAATTATTTTTGAGCTGGAAGTTAGTTAATCCAACGGGAATACTGAACTTCACTTATTTGAACTTTACTTATTTGAACTTTACTTATTAACGACACTCGAAGAGGTTAATGATTTTAGTAAGTTTATGGACGACTCTCAACAACCCATATCAAATACGATTATTTTGTCTAGATAGTAAATTATTACCTGTACAATAAACAATTATTAAATTTATCAAGTATCACTTATCTAATTATCGGAACTTACAAGGCTCTAACTAATTTAAGGACTTGGAATAGTACAACGATTTGCAATAGTTTCAAGATATAAAATGAATTCAGCTAAATGATGATATAGCTTTATATAGAAAACAGAAATAAAACATTTTAAATTTAAAAAAAAATCCTATGTTATTCAAATTTATATATTTGTAAAATAAACTATAGTATCTTATCTAGTTCCTTTATAAACTAGGTAGATAAATATGTATATGTGTTCTGATCTGTACCTACTCTGAAGTATCATTCAAATATCTTTTAAGCAGATATCTCTAGAACGATTTGTTGGCATACACTTTCGACTTAACATATTATTATTATCCCCACGCACAATTAAACAAACTGAGGAAAGAAATCGTTTGTATCATCGCCGAAATCAATCCAGATTTCTGTGAACAGGTTATTGGAAATAAGGTTGAGAGCGTCCATGCACGCCAACTCAACGGGGGGTGATCATTATCATATGCCAGACATTGTTTTTCAATATTAAATCGGAGATGTTACTAATTGTTAATATATAACTATATTGTATACATTTTCGTTAAAATTTGACTGGTTTATTCACTTTTTAAAAGCTTTCTTTATGTGATATCCTATATTTTACGTGCTTAATATTCCAACAAATCTTCTCTAACTTTGAATTATAATTTTAGAGAGTAGGCTTCCGCGGACAGGTTTGATGCCATCATAGATTTCTAGGTTTTCCGGTGATGACCTCGTAATGTTCAATATGTTTTCCGAATTTCCGCATCCTATACTAAGATATCTTCAGGAGTGTACACAGTTCACATTGTTCCATGTTAGAGATAACGTAACCTCTTGAAATCTCTAATATATAAAAAATATATAAAATAACTTTAGATTTGTATATTTTACCATTTAATATTTTGCAATTATCTTTCAGGTTAACAAATTTAATGGAGAAAATGTATAATCCTATGTTTCTATTCCAAATGCTGACGAGTACAGTGACCATATGTTTAGTACTTCTGCAGATAAATAATGTAAGTGCTAAGTTTTCATTATTTTAGCTAAAACAATCGCATTGCTTTCTTACACATATAATAATAAATAATAAGGGTTTCTAGGATGACCTCGAAAACCTAAAAACGAGGTAGTCCGCTCTCTCTATCTCTCTCTCTCTCTCGTTCTAAATTATTTTTGAGCTGGAAGTTAGTTAATCCAACGGGAATACTGAACTTTACTTATTTGAACTTTACTTATTAACGACACTCGAAGAGGTTAATGATTTTAGTAAGTTTATGGAAGACTCACAACAACCTATATCAAATACGATTATTTTGTCTAGATAGTAAATTATTACCTGTACAATAAACAATTATTAAATTTATCAAGTATCACTTATCTAATTATCGGAACTTACAAGGCTCTAACTAATTTAAGGACTTGGAATAGTACAACGATTTGCAATAGTTTCAAGATATAAAATGAATTCAGCTAAATGATGATATAGCTTTATATAGAAAACAGAAATAAAACATTTTAAATTTAAAAAAAAATCCTATGTTATTCAAATTTATATATTTGTAAAATAAACTATAGTATCTTATCTAGTTCCTTTATAAACTAGGTAGATAAATATGTATAGGTGTTCTGATCTGTACCTACTCTGAAGTATCATTCAAATATCTTTTAAGCAGATATCTCTAAAGAACCATTTAAATATGTTTAACTGGATATTTATAGGTGCTCTGTACCTACTCTGTTGAACTATTCAAATATCTTTTTAAAAGATCTTTTAGTACTCTGTAGAAATATTCAAATATCTTTTAAGAATATCTCTTATAGTACTCTGTATACACATTTAAATATCTTTTAAGTAGATACCTCTGTCCTCTGTGCAATCATTCAAATATCTTTTAAGCAGATGTCGCTGTAGAACCATTAAAGTATTTTAAACTAGATATTTATAGGTGCTCTGTACCTACTCTGCAGAAACTATTCAAATATCTTTTAGCAGATATCTCTGAACTCAGTATAGAAGTAGACCCATTAAAATATATTTTAAGTAGATATCTTAGTACTCTGTAGAAACATTCAAATATATTTTAAGCAGATATCTCTGTACTCAGTAGAACCATTTAAGTATCTTTGAAGTAGCAATTGTTTTAGAGTTTACTTCTTTCGGTTCTATTTTTATTTTATTTTATTTTTTATTTTTTTGTTATTCTAGAAACCAATGAAGTTACATAGTACATAGAATTGTTTTAATTTAATTAATAAATGTAAAGTAAATTTAGTAAAATAGATTGTTTAGCCTACTATAAACTCGACTAAGTTGGTGGTGTTCTAACACCACAAATATCTCTATCATAAATTATTTAATTGCAAAAAGATTAAAAACTGCATCATTCAAACCTACACTCATTAAAAACTGTAGGAGTTTATTTTTTATCGTCCAAAAGTTGCTTTTATCATTGATAATTATTATTTTTTTCATTTTAATACCAACCATTAAGTTTTATGGAAAATATTTCTCAAAAATGAGTCATTTTTAAAGTTCCTCATCCCACTGAAACTTTAACTATTAACATTCTTATGTTTTAGGTTCAAATGAGTGGCAACGCTTCGTTTGTTGCATCATTAAAATTCGTAATGTACCTTATCTTCGGACTGATGGAATTACTCGTCTACAGCTGGGGAGGACAAATTATTTACGACCAGGTTTGCATAATTAATATATTTTTAAAATAAGTAATATCTTTTTTCATAGGGTAATAAAAATTATGAGAGAATTTAATTCACATATATATTTTCGCTTAATTTCATTATTATTTATATCCCATTTTCTACTATATAACTTAACTACTTTATGAGTAAAACAAAAAAAAAATATATGAGACATTATTATTTGTAGATGGTACACATTATGAAAAATAACTTTTCAAACAGCTGAACAGAAAAAAATGCGCAATTAAATCTAAAATTAATTAAACTGTTGTTATTTTAAATAAATGATTATTATCTTGATAGAATGCTCTCATCCACCAATTAAATAATGCAATTATAAAAAACTCTCCAAAGAATTTATTTTTTTAACTTATTTAATTGCTATAATAAATAGTAATATTTTTTTACATTAACCAACTTAATATTTTCCTTTGGAACGTCAGAATATATTATTACTTGCGACAGAAAGAATTGAATTTCCTGTTTTTACATTCCATATTTATAAATATATTCTTTTTTTAACATCTATCTATATTATTAAAAAAGTTTTGTAAACAAACAAGTTCAGTGAGAGTTAGGAGATACCCCTCTAGAAGAGGAATGAGTCCGGAGAGAAAAGAGGGAGCTTGAGAGTGACATAATACAAACTGTGTAGACAGAGTGAGGGAGATATATATTCGTCCGAGAAGAGGAAAGCCTGTAAGGCAGAACTTGAGAGTAGGTATATTAGATTGTCAGCGAGAAAAGGAAAGTAGATAGTAGTTGCGCCTATATCCCCACTACCTCAGCCACTATACTACTTCCCTTCTCATATTCCATAACTATACTACTTC
>KZ652253.1:81822-97742 GCA_001010745.2 Gerris buenoi
GATACATATTCCCGAATCCAAGCTTTCAATCTTATTCTACAAATTTAGAGAGCCAAATATTCACGGCAACAGAACTAGACCGAGAATTAACGCTTATAATTGTAAAGTACTCAATTAGTACCTGTACCTAGTACATCTATTAGAAATTCAATTTTAATTCAGCTATTCTTTTAAGTATTCAATTATTATCGGAACGAAGTTCCTTATGCGGCACGTTACAGGGTCCGGAGCCCAGGAGTGAATCCGAAAATAAAGAAAAGCATTTTTTTTTTTTATAATTAAAGCGAGCGTCTTGTAATAAATAAGTATTAATTTATAATCTAAACAATTTAGACTTAAATATAGACAGTTTAGCTTTATTGGGCTGCTAGAAGACGAATGGCCTTGTTGCCAAAGGCATAGGCGTATTTAAAAAAATAAAAATAAAAAAATAAAAGAATGTATTAAATATTCAGAAAAAATTTCATGAAAGAAAAGGTCATGATGAGCTGATAGTTAAAGAGGATGGTTGTAGTAGAGTGAGTCCCAAACTCATTTACGTCCCGAGTTACTTCGTTTAAAATATCATAAAATATATCACTTCACAACCCAAAATCTTCTGCTTGTATTAGGTTGAAAAATTACATGCCTGCTTCAATTGTACTTTAGATTAGAAGTTTTATTAAAATCATTACGTTACAACGTAAGATATCGGTAAAAATGTTGATTTCTCTATTTTAAACGTGTAGGTCCTCTTTAATGCTTTTAGCGATCTTTAACACTTTAACACACTCGGTGTTGGTTTTACTAAAGCATTATTTAAAAAAGTTCTTTAACTCATTGAAAAGATGAAGTTAGAATTTTTCCCCGTCCTAAAATTCTCATTATACATTTGAAGCTTTCGTTTAAGCGAGCGTTGCGCGCGAACACTTGGGCGGATAACGATGTCCAACGAATTCGTTATAATTTTTTAAATGGCGTGAGGGTTAGGGAATAACTATTTTCTCAATATTCAATACATGTTTAAGGCAAGACGCTCACTTCAATGAAAAAAAAAAAGTCTTTTAATTTTGCCTTTACTCCGCCAAATACAAAGAACGTGTTGGTTCAAATTTTGTATCTTTTTACTGGTCTTAAATTACTTTGCTTTGTAAGTTTCATCGCACACCTATTACCCCAATTTTCAACCAGTTCCCGTCTTTCAATCTTCCCCAAATTTTTCACATAGTACCATTTAAGATGAAGAATACAGAAACCAAAAAAAAAGTGAAAATAAGACCAGTTTTAAAAATGGTATTTCTATAATAATTATTTAACTCCGCCATGAATAAAGTATAAGTAATTAGCATCATATATACTTAGCACTGTGACTTTATAATTTATACTTAATGAAAAACGTAAGGAACTTCGTTCCTAGCGGGGTCTACCGCGACACCACACGTATTTTTTTTTATTCATAAATATCATGGAAACTAATTAAACAAGATTACTGTAAAGATATTGTAAATTGTTGAGCTCTAAAAAATTTAACGAATGTACTGAGAACTAAGAATTTGCAATCCAAATTAAGAAATGCCACTTAATATTCGTAACTGCATTTTATGGAAACATTGTAATTTATATTAAGCTATATGGCCGCTATTATGTTGTATTTGTTTGTTTTTTACATTCAGAAGGATTTGCATGTTAAAGAAGAAAAGTAAATAAATTAAACACAATTTTTTAATCATTTTTTTAGATCTTATAAAGTTGGATTAAGAGTTTTTAAGAAACGTGGTTTTTTAATTAGCGAACTTCTTTTGTAATTATTTTGTATTGCATGCAATGTGATTACTCTAACGAGCTTAAAGTTTATTTGATTTTCTCTTTGTTAAGACAATGCATATTAAACGACTGAAGTCCTTTTTCTTTTACGCGTAATAAAAAAAATATATTTATGAATTAAGATCGTTCTTTTAGCGAATTTTCGAAGAAAATTAAGCTATTGTAATGGCTTCAAAATTTTTGTAATGCGAATTTTTGAAAATTTGTTCCATGGAAATCCGTTTCAGGCCATTCTGAATCGATCCCTAAATGTTAACACTTTTTTTTAGTATGTATGTAATATATGTATATATGTATATATGTATGTATATGTGTCACTCCAGACGATATCTCCCCTTAGGATGCACTTAAAAATTTCAAACAAATTTTAAAATGTCAATAATATAAAAAGAAAGGATGAGTTCGTCGGCCAGAATTTTTGAAGTTCATTTAGAGGTCACATTTTGACAATTTAGGGTCAAAAATAGCATAAAATCGTGTTTTTTTCTATTTTAACCCCCTTTTATATAAAAATATGATAAAAGTGTACATAACAACAATTACTGTACTCATAAAGAGCTTGCCAACGATGTGCATCGTGAAGGGTAAATACTATTTTGACTTTTGTAGCCCGTACCCGTGTGTACCCAAACAGTATTTTTTCACCCATCCAAATTCTAAACCAACATTTTTCTATATTATCATAAGCCAATAATACACAGATTTCTTTGAAAATTCGCTCAAGTCATGGTGCATGACTGGACTTTTTTAGGACTTAGTTTACATCAGGGAATATTTTCGGTAACAAGTCTGTCGGACGCTCAAAAATTTTACGAATTACCATATCTTGAAAAATATTTGTCCGATTTTTATGAAATTTGGATGCGGTAGGTCATAATTAGACCATTGTTTGTTGTAAATATATTGTAACCTTCTGTGCCCATTGCTATCTTCCATTCCACATAACACAACAACAAACTTGATTTTATTAACAACTATAGCTTAAAACGTAATAATTTGATTTTGAAATTAATACGGATGGTGTGTTGAAAGTAGTCTGCAGATAGTTCTATATTAATTTGAACAGTCTACGAAAATTTAATATTGCTTAACAGTAAGTTTGATTCCACAAGGAGTAGAAGTTGATCAAAATCTCATTCGACTATTCGTCCAAAAGGACGCGAGGAAGCTATGTGCCACACTAATTGGCACAATACACATAATTAAGTGCTAGGGTTAGGTCTACCGGTGGCGACCGCGTATCAACGACTGCATGGCCAAACGTTTTGCCTCCAATGTTCGAATTTTCACACTGAGAAAAAAACTTTTTCAGCCAAACAAAATAATAAGCCAAATAACGTGTTCCAAGCAATTCTTACCATGTTTGGATATATATAAGCCTATTTTGGTCTAAATTAAGCCAATGTTTTCCTCGAAAACTCAGGGAAAATTAATTTAATCAAATCATTTTAATTGATTGCGCTGAATATGATATGGTGATCTTCAAAAAATTATGGAGATCGAAAAATCAAGTTCTCATTTATGAATTATATTATATTTTAATTAGTACTTGGCCTTAGTGATTGGAAATTATTCTTCTTCCATAGAAACTCTACAGTAATTATGTGTCATATTAGTAAGCGACAATACACATGTCAATTCATCAACACATTGAGAATATAAATTAAGAATTAAGGCTAGTCCATAAAGTTTAGTGTACTCCATCCAAATATGGCTTCAATATTAGAAGTAGAAAAATTAATAGATATTTGATTATCGGATTAAATATCAATCAAAATTCAATAAATATTCCCAACATAACATTTCCGTAAACAACTACCGAGTTTCGGACTTAGTTACTTCTTTACATTGTTACTCCCTGCTCGATGACTCTGGGAAATCTGAGTATCGATTAGTTCTCATGAGAAAATTTTAGTTCATCTTCCTACCAGTAGAGTGATAATATAAGCGTGTAAGTATAAAGCTGTTCGTCGCTTTTTCAGGCGAGTAATATAATGCTCGACTGAAAACAAGGTGTTCCTTGTAAGTCGATCACTGCAATCATTTTGGACTGTAAATGACAACTAAATAACTATTAAGACAAAGGGATGTTTAGTCCAATGTATACTTTGGGACAAATGATTATCACACTGGTGTTTTTAAAAGGGGAGTAACAGTTTAAAGAAGAACATTCCGTATTCCTTCTTTAAATTATTACTCCCCTCTGTTTTGTTTACAAGGGAAGTAACAATCTAAAGAAGTGCCGGACTTCGTTCGATTGCGTTTCTTAGAGTTGTAATTCGGCCTACGATTTCGACTTCCGAATAACCCTATTTTTTTCTCAGTGAAGGAGTGTATATGTTGCTTGGATTGATGCTTGTGGATGGATGCTCACGTAGTAACCTTTAAGTGACCCACATCTTTGAATTGTGGTAGAAACAGAAACAGTTAACACTCCAAGAGTGAATATAATCTACTAAATCATTCAGGGATCCCCAGAAACAAAAAGGGATTTTTGTTGTTTACGGGAGTCAAGCACTTGCTAAAAATTTACTTGAAGGGTTTCTTCGGTCATAGATAGACAATTATTATTATTATTTTTTTTTTAACTAAAATATGAATAAAAAGATTCACTTTTGAGAAGTAAGATGCGCATTTATTATCCTTTGGTATCCTCGGTATGCATTTATTTGGTTATTTTAGAGGTAAAATGGCAACCATTTTGAATATACAAAATATTTTTTGTGAACCAAATTTCAATACCTTTAAAATGATACCCAACTTAGAATTTTCAAATTAACACAATTTTGGGGCTCCATAGTTACGGCCCCTTTAAAATTTCTAAAATGTGACATTTTTATATCAACTCCCGGAAATTTCATTGGACCACAGAGATGTATCTTTATGTATTTTTACCCAATGTTTAGGACCTGACCTAATGGGGTAGTGCAGGGGGGTACATTTTGTGTTTGTTTTAATTTTTTCGGGGCTACAATGGCCGCCATTTTGAAAACGCGATATATATTTGTGATCTATATTTCAATACCTTTGAAATGATACCCAACTTGAAAATTACAGAAAATATAAAATATTGCGATCTATTCGCAATTGATCGCAGATCACAGAAATTTTGAGGTTTTTTCAGAAATTTTGAGAAGTCCGCAATAGTTTTTCTGTTTTTGGGCAAAAAAGTTTAACTTGTATACCAAATTTAAAATCTATAGCTTCAATAGATCGGGAGATATACTCCATGATGCGACGGACAGACGAACTACCAAAAGTATAAGGGTTTCTAGGACGACCTCGAAACCAAAAAAGGTAGCTGAACTAGAGGAGGCTCCGACTCCACATTGATGACCCAAAAACCAACATATTTAGTCTCCAATTTAAAAAGAAGATACACAATTTTTATGTCATCAATCCGTTATATTTTNACCTTTAAAATGATACCCAACTTAGAATTTTCAAATTAACACAATTTTGGGGCTCCATAGTTACGGCCCCTTTAAAATTTCTAAAATTTGACATTTTTATATCAACTCCCGGAAATTTCATTGGACCACAGAGATGTATCTTTATCTGATTTTTACCCAATTTTTAGGACCTATTCTAATGGGGTAGTAAAGGAGGGGTACTTTTTGTGTTTGTTTTAATTTTTTCGGGGGTAAAATGACCGCCATTTTGGAAACGCGATATATATTTGTGATCTCCATTTCAATACCTTTGAAATGATACCTAACTTGAAAATTACAAAAAATATAAAATATTGCGATCTATTCGCAATTGATCGCAGATCACAGAAATTTTGAGTTTTTAAGTCCGCAATAGTTTTCCTGTTTTTGGGCAAAAAAGTTTAACTTGTATACCAAATTTAAAATCTATAGCTTTAGTAGTAGATCGGGAGATATACTCCATGATGCGACGGATAGACGAACTACCAAAAGTATAAGGGTTTCTAGGACGACCTCGAAACCAAAAAAAGTAGCTGAACTAGATGAGGCTCCGACTCCACATTGATGACCCAAAAACCAACATATTTAGTCTTCAATTTAAAAAGAAGATACACAATTTTTATGTCATCAATCCGTTATATTTTTATTTAAAAGAGTAAAACGAATCCTAAGTTATTTAATTATTTATGCCTATTTATAGGACTGTTAGTTCCTTGTGTTAATACTTAAATAAACCCCAGTAGTATAACCACATAAAAATTAAATCGCAAAAGGAAATAGAAACTCCATAATTAAAAGTATAATTGGTTTTAATACAACAAAGAAAATATATCCAATGTTTAGGACCTGACCTAATGGGGTAGTGCAGGGGGGTACATTTTGTGTTTGTTTTAATTTTTTCGGGGGTAAAATGACCGCCATTTTGGAAACGCGATATATATTTGTGATCTCCATTTCAATACCTTTGAAATGATACCTAACTTGAAAATTACAAAAAATATAAAATATTGCGATCTATTCGCAATTGATCGCAGATCGCAGAAATTTTGAGTTTTTAAGTAAAAATAGTTTTCCTGTTTTTGGGCAAAAAAGTTTAACTTGTATACCAAATTTAAAATCTATAGCTTCAATAGATCGGGAGATATACTCCATGATGCGACGGACAGACGAACTACCAAAAGTATAAGGGTTTCTAGGACGACCTCGAAACCAAAAAAAGTAGCTGAACTAGAGGAGGCTCCGACTCCACATTGATGACCCAAAAACCAACATATTTAGTCTTCAATTTAAAAAGAAGATACACAATTTTTATGTCATCAATCAATTATATTTTTATTTAAAAGAGTAAAACGAATCCTCAGTTATTTAATTATTTATGCCTATTTATAGGACTGTTAGTTCCTTGTGTTAATACTTAAATAAACCCCAGTAGTATAACCACATAAAAATTAAATCGCAAAAGGAAATAGAAACTCCATAATTAAAAGTATAATTGGTTTTAATACAACAAAGAAAATATATCCATATTATTTTGTCTTATAAAATAAATAAACTTTAAGATTTATGGGAAAATTATTTACCTTCATAAATGAAAAAAATAAAATACATAAATGTAGTTACTAACGCCATCTAGATAATATCTATTCAAGGTAAAAAAAAAAAATAAATACTGAGCGAAATGAAAATTGAAGTCAGTGCACCCTATGAAACAATCAAATTGATCACGTTTTTAAAGGTATAATTGTATTTAGTGTATTCAGTGAGTTTTTTATAACGTCTAAATTAAATGGAAGAAAATAATATAGTAATTTAGTAAGACGCAGTTAAGACGATTCATTTTAAATGAATTTAATCTTGGTGTTAACATTGCATGTTATTTGTTTTCTGCGAGTATAATTTAGAAGCTAAATTAATTATTTTTATTTTATTTCACTGCTTTATGAAGGATTGTTCATTAACATTGATTGTAAGATAAGGTAATTTTTAAGTGTTCCTTAAATTAAAAAGGAGATAATTTTAAGCTTTTGATGAAATTAAGAATATTTACATTGTGTTTTCATTATTTATCATATCTTGCCAAGTAAAAATTATAAATGGTTAAAGCGTTTATAGTTATTAATGGTTAGAGGTCAATGTATGAAAGTATAGGTTTGTTAAAAATTAGTATAAGAATTGTAAATAAAAGCATAATATAGAATTTTAGTTATGAATTATGTAATGCAAAAGTTAAGCACTACTTGATAAAAAATACCACCTCATAGCCCAAATCTAGCTAGTTTTTTCTGGTGACCATACAGCCCTAAATCATTTTGTCTATCGCCACACGGCCCTAAAACATCTAGTTTATCGCTACGTAATCCTAGGCCATCTAGTTTATCGCCATTCATCCCCAACCCATCTATTTTATCACCACACGGCCCTAAACTATTTAGTTTATCACCACACAACCCAAAGCCATCTAGTTTATCGCCTCTTATCCCTTATCAATCAAGTTTATCACCACACGGCCCTAAATCATCTAGTTTATAACCACAAAACCCTTATTCATCTAGTTTATCACCACACAGCCCTAACCCATCTAGTTTGTCAGTTTGTCGCCACTCATTCCTAATCCATCCAGTTAATCTTGGCACGGCCCTAAACCATCTAGTTTATCCAATAAACACACAGCCCTAAGCAATCTAGTTTATTGCCACTCATCCCCTATCCATTTAGTTTATCGCCACTCTATTTTATCAACACACAGTTATAACCCATCTAGTTTATCCGATAAACTAGATTAAAAACCACTAAACTACTTAAATAGACTAAAACTGTACCTTGAAAGATGAAAAATTGGTCGCTTGGTCATCTTTCCTTATCTTCCTTCCTTCATGGCATATTTTAACCAGATTTATCACCACTGCAACCAATTGTAAGATCATGAAACACTTATAACAACTCACAACAATATATTTCATAATATATATATATATATATATATTATATATATATCTTAGTTCCGCCATCTTGATTTAATATGGCGGCCAGTTATACGTAGAATTCGACGAAATCTTCGGAACTAATTGCACTAGAATACTAGAATCTTTAAATTTAGAAGCTAGCTTTCTTTTAAAACAATAACAACTTTTGTGAATCCGTTACTTCGATCCTAGATGGCCACCAGTCACCATGTACATATTTGAAAGTAAGTCCCCTCAATATAATTATCACCACTTTTTTGAGAATTCTATACTACTTCTATACTAGTTGTCGGCCATATACATAAGTTGAAAGGAAATCCCCTCACTAAAATTATCACCGCTTCTTCGTGAATCAGTCATTTCAATCCTAGATGGTGGGCATAAACAGTTGAAAGTAAGTCCCCTCACTAAAATTATCACCATTTCTTCGTGAATCAGTTATTTCAATCCTAGATGGTGGCCACATACATAGTTGAAAGTAACCCCCCCCCCCCTCACTTCTAAAAACTATTAAATAATGACAATGAATAGTATGAAATTTAAATTATAATGAGGAATTGAGCCCTCTTGTTACTACTCTGCTACATAAGTATTTGACTAAAACATGTGATATGTGCTTGTAGAGTGGTGAAGTTTATCGGAGCTTGTACGACAGTGGCTGGGAAGATTGCAGTACGGCTTATAGAAAGGATCTTCTATTCGCTATGACACGAGCCAAGAAGCAAGAGTGTCTTACAGCAGGCAAATTCTACAATGTTAACTTGGCCTCATTCACTCAGGTCAATTGTTTTAGATTTTATTAATATAAATGGTTATATTAGGATGAGCATTTTAGTTAAGGTGTCATTCAAATTCAAACTAGCATAGATAATATTTATAGCTGCGAATAGATTTATATCTTATAGAATAGTATTATCTTCTTGCCCCTATCGAAAGATTCTTTACATTGAAATCTAATCCTCACAGCGAAACCAAAATGGAAATTAAAGTTGTTTTTTTTTTGATGATATGGACGACAAATAATTGTGGTAAAGTATTTTAAGAAGTACTCATTCCTTCATATAAATAAAGACATCCGATGTAAAAATGTATTCTTTAAACGCATACATTGCTGCATACTCTGTTACATAATTATTTATTTTTATATTTCAGATTGTAAAGGCATCATATTCATTCTACAGTTTTCTTCATGGATCCGAAAAAGAAACTGGATAATATATATAAATATTTATATTATATATTTATATAGAAAATGATGTATGAAATGTTAATTGCATAAAGAAAGAGTAGAAAACATAATATATAAGTATNAACCCCCCCCCCCCTCACTTCTAAAAACTATTAAATAATGACAATGAATAGTATGAAATTTAAATTATAATGAGGAATTGAGCCCAGACTGGTCTTCTTAAGTTTGGAAGATAAGTACATACGTGGAAAGAGTAAAAAATCCCATTTTAATAATTATGTATTTATATTTAATCTCAGATTACCAAGAATGCTGAAACTTATATATCACACTTATGTATCACAAATTGTGTATTACCGATGACTATGCAAGTTCTTAATTTTTTTCCATAGCATGTTAATTTTATGTATGCTTGTCAATGTACGTATTTACTTTAGTTGCTATTCTTGCCTTGTTAAACTGTTTTATAGTCTTGTTATTGCAGATATAAATGAAATCCGTAAACTCACTATATTATCTGATTTAAGTTGTTTACTTGATTAACAAACAGTCATTCTATAAATTTTAATGATTTAATTGCATCCTTAGCTCATTGTATAATTTTACTGCAAATTATACAATTCAATAAAATATAATTATTTTAATTAATTTTTAGAACAGTAATTATTTCCATAAATATAATTTTTCAATTAATATTTAAAAAAATACAGTAATTTATTTATACTTCATGTAGTTATATTAGTAACGAATACTTGTCTAATTTATTTAACAAATAAAGAATGATTTTGAGAAAATTAAGTTTCATTTATTATGGTGAGTTTCTTTTTAAATTACTTTTACTACTCTATCAACTCAATATCAGGTCGTTACAGGAAAAAGCTTCGACTATATTATACATTGATTCGATGTGAAACAACTCTCACATCTTTAAGGTTCGAACTATAACCAGGTAATTAGTCGGTGTATAGACTTTTGGATTTTGTGGGAGATTTGATTAACAAGTTTTTAATTTTAATTATATCATCATTATTGCTAATAAATTTATCGTAGGCTATAAATTAATGATCAATTGATCTTTGAAATCTTATCATAAACAGTTTTAAGTCAGATATTAAACTAATGGTTCGTATGATGGGCTTATAACGTCAGGATTTTATCCAAATACCAGTCAGTCTAATTTTCAGAGCTATTAAACTAACAGAGTGAAAAACGAACTTGATGGAACTCTAACACCATAGACCTTAAATTAGTAGGATTATTAAGATAATTCTAGTACTTGCTGATCACCATAAAAACATTATAAAAAGTATTAACAATTATTTTATTTAACTTTCTTTCTTTAATATCGATGAAATTTTTAGATACACATTAATATTTGTGCTGCTTTATTGGAATTCGTAAATCCAGAATTATTGAGATGCAGAGATTATTGAGAATTAATGAAATCAAATAGTAAATTGCTGTCGTCTAGGCATTACATAATTATGTGCTCTAGGTCTCTACATTGTATGATGGACATTAGCACTCAACATGTTGGTTTTTGCATTCAATATCGCATTCGTAGAAAGTATTAAATTAAAATTAAGAACTATGCGTATACGACCAAGCTGTCGAACACTATATGAAAAGAAAAGTAATTAATTAACTTGCATAAAAAAACTAACTTTCAAAACATAATACAGTAAACTAATTAATTTATTATATTCATTAAAATAATAAATTATACAAATAGCATACGGATATAATATAAGTATCGCTATAAATTTCAAATTGTATAAAAAAAAAACAAAGGTAAAAGTTTGATGTCAGCTTAAAAAAAATCAAAGATATAGATAAAAGTTAATTATTAGCTTTGAAAAAAACTATAACGGATGGTTAAATGATGTTTTCACTGGTTGAGTTTGAGGTTCAAGGGCGTTATATAACCTTACTGTAACATATCCTGGTAGATAGTTTACTAGTTCATAAGGGTGGGAGGTTGCGCGTTACTTAGTTCCGCCATCTTGATTTAATATGGCGGCCAGTTATACGTAGAATTCGACGAAATCTTCGGAACTAATTGCACTAGAATACTAGAATCTTTAAATTTAGAAGCTAGCTTTCTTTTAAAACAATAACAACTTTTGTGAATCCGTTACTTCGATCCTAGATGGCCACCAGTCACCATGTACATATTTGAAAGTAAGTCCCCTCAATATAATTATCACCACTTTTTTGAGAATCAGTTATTTCTATACTAGTGGGTGCCATATACATAAGTTGACAGGAAATCCCCTCACTAAAATTATCACCGCTTCTTCGTGAATCAGTCATTTCAATCCTAGATGGTGGGCATAAACAGTTGAAAGTAAGTCCCCTCACTAAAATTATCACCANCTAAATTTTTGACTTTACCGCATTTTTTCGAATTGCGCATGCGCATATTAAATTTTTAACTTTTGTGTATATGTCCTGTGTTTGGGCCCGGAAGTTACGCCAGTGTTTCAAATTTCAGCATTTTAGCTTAAATGGTTCGGGCGCTATGAGCCAAAGAGCGACGGACAGACAGACACATCACCCTCGGCATAAGGTTTTTGAGAAGTATCTACAAAACCCTAAAAACAAAGGTAAAAGTTTGATGTCAGCTTAAAAAAAATCAAAGATATAGATA
This sequence comes from Gerris buenoi, assembly GCA_001010745.2. NCBI lineage: Eukaryota > Metazoa > Arthropoda > Insecta > Hemiptera > Gerridae > Gerris > Gerris buenoi. Next base: position 93,859 of record KZ652253.1, read on the forward strand.
AAAGTTAATTATTAGCTTTGAAAAAAAAATATAACGGATGGTTAAATGATGTTTTCACTGGATGAGTTTGAGGTTCAAGGGCGTTATATAACCTTACTGTAACATATCCTGGTAGATAGTTTACTAGTTCATAAGGGTGGGAGGTTACGCGTTACGCGGTACTACCTTGACCCTCAACTTGAACACGCTGTTACCTTAACCGACATACAAATCGAAATCTTCTGTAAACTTATGTTTATGAACACTTTCACCTTTTTCCCCAAATCGATTTTTTATTGTTATTAAATAAGAGTAAAATGTAATAGACTATAATATAGACTAATTTATAAAAAGTATATTTTTTTTGTCTTTTTAATAAATCTTGATGTCTTATCTTCTTTAACGCTAAACACGGTATACTTTCGATAAAATAATAATATACATATTTATCAAAATTATACCACAATTAAAATATACAACTATTATTAATAGAATTTAACACCTTCTCGAAGACTTTTTCTTCTGAGTTATTAAAAAATAACACGTTAGATCATCCAATGTCGTAACATTTTATAACACCTTTCAAAATGGATAATTTAACTAAGTTTCTTTAATAATTTTCTATCTCTCTTATCAAAAAATACTATAATTATAACTATTTAAGTAATCACCTACGTTTTCTTTTCTTCACACGACGTACATGAGCTGACCCACACAAAGCACACACACGCACATTAATATATATATATATAATATATAAAATTAAACCTTATTTAAGATATCACCTTCAAACTTTTTTCATTCTAAGGGCGGCATAATAAAAGATCCATGCTCTATCATTATTTTTATAATGGGTTATAATTTGTACATATATTACACACATTCAGTCATACATATCTACCATCTACCCATATAATTTTTAAGGGAGGAGACAGATTCCTTTCTTGTGTTTAGGATTTCATAAATCGTGTACCGTAATGTGTAAATGATTTGAATTTTGACAGATTGTATTAATAGAGAATATGTTAGGAACACCTAGAAAACCGTACTTCTAGGCACAATCAATGTAGATGTTACTATTAATACTAAATACTAATAACGACATTAAAATGGCTTCTAGTTAAACATATTATGCAAGGAAACAATGAGCGATCAGGATCCTGAGCTATCCTAATCTTGATCCTGATCAATCCTAAATCCTGAGCTATTCTGATCAGATCAGTCCTGAGCTATCCTGATCAGATCAGTCATGAGCTATCCTGATCAGATCAGTCCTGAGCTATCCTGATCAGATCAGTCCTGAGCTATCCTGATCAGTCTTGAGCTATCCTGATCAGCCTCAGCTATCCTGACAATCCTAAATCCAGAGCTATCCTGATCAGGATCCTGATCAATCCTAAATCCTGAGCTATCCTGATCAGGATCCTGATCAATCCTAAATCCTGAGCTATCCTGATCAGGATCCTGAGCAATCCTGATTAATCGATCTGAAATAAAATTGAAAAAAGCCATTCTTGGTCAAGCGTAACTCCCTGATATGTTGGAAGATATAGATTTTTTTTTAACAAAAGTTACTATCGACTACCACACTATACTATTTTTACTATACTATTATATTATTATTATACGGTTGTAATCGGTATGTATGATTGGAGACAAACTACTATAATAATTTAAATAATTTTAAGTCCAAATTATTAAAATAAAAAATAAAATATCTTAAAGGTTACATTGCATTTAAACCGAAGAAGTAACAAGAAAAGAGAATAATAATAAGGAAAAGAGACCAAGACTGTATCAAACTTGTCGGCACTCCCATAAATTAAATAAAAATAGTTTTAAAACAGATATTTTTTTCCTAATTATATACTATAATAACCCAAAGATTAAAATTCGTCTTAAAAGAAATTAGATGTATAATAATAATTATTTTTAAATGTCAAAAAATTATAGGCAGATAACATAATAAGTTAAAATGTATACAATCAAACTTCAAATTAAATAAAGGAAGAAACTATTTTATCAAATCTTCTCTTGGAAATAATTTTCTTTAAAAAAATGTATTTAATCAAACTTTAATCTTGACCAAATGAATCAAATCTGCATTAACGCGCGATGAAAAATTACCGACATAAGATAAACTACATTTTGGGCAATAATTAAAAACACAAAGGTTTTTTGGGATATCTTGATTTACGATCTTTAATATTTTGATTCTTATAATTGATACATTTCTTATCTTATAGCTAAAGTTAGTTTAATTTTTTGGAGAGGGGGGGGGGATATATAGTTAGTCTATAATAAACTCAAATTTAATTAAGAGCAAAATATGTGTTGCAAAATATGAACGATTTGAAATAAAATAGTTATTACTTCTTAATAAAACTGTTATTATATGTAATTATAATTTTGAACATCACGATTACCTTGATAATAATCACAATTAATCTATTGCTCTCTTTACAATCAAGAAGTAAAACTTTAAATTAATCTAGATTCTTAGATCCTGGCTGAGATTGTGTAAAAAAAGAGATGAGATTGAGATTATATTACTGAATTCCGCATCTGCAAAATGCCCCACAAAACATTTTCTATCTGTGGTGAGGTACACAATGCTAACTTTTCTTTCATCAAGTCCATATGCGCACTTTTATACAATGGAAAATGTATATTTTATGATAGAAAATAAAAACTAACTAACTAGGTATATGCAAGGCACAGGGCTTAAGTCTACCAAAGTACTAATACATCCTAGGTCTAACAAAGGACTAATATACATGTAATGGATGGCACAACTGTATAAACCTTATAATTCGCAAAAAAATAAAAAAATCAGATAATCACCACTTTACATAAGCAGCTACCCATTTTTATGGTGTTGCAGGGTGAACAAGTGGGGGGTACGGTCCGGAAATTGTTGATGAAATTGTTGAAATTGTGTTGATCACCCATCCAAGGTGATACAAAGTCCAATGCTGTTCATTATTACATTATTGATAGGATAGACAACAGCTTTGTATACAAGCTACTTAGGCCCTTTTATAAGATACTTACTAAGATAATAAGTAAACGTATAGCTGTAAAAATTTGGTCCAAGGATGTAGGCCAAACATTTCAAACTTAATTATGGAACCTTACTGGACAGGCTCCAATGGATGGACCGATCTAGAACGGAAGTGGAGACTTCAGATGGTTGGAATGAGATGGAGCAATTAAAAAGAAGACTTTGGAGTAGAACCCACAGGGTTCCAGAACGTGGGGTTGGCCGAAGGGGACGTGACGAAGAACAGTGAAAAAGGAGGCTGTAGAAACTACGAAATTTGGGGTGAACTCAAGAGCCTTGGCTATGGATTGAGATTAGTAGCAGATTCTCCTGGATGTTCGATGCTCCCATTGGAGCTAAAGGAACTAAGTCAAGGAATAAGTTAAATAATTTAAAAAAATGGCAAACCTAGACTTATTGGGCTTACATACAATTCCTGGGATAAGCAACTGTCATTAGGCTTGATAAAATAACAACAACAATAGATTTATGTGATAAGATAAACAAATACTTGATCATAAACTTGGCCTATACCAAGTGGTAGAATTTAAAATTGTTTGAAATTGGAATTTGATTCTCCGAGGAAGGCTGAGCGTTCTCGAGCAAATGACCGTGCAAAATTCTGATTTTGGATGACTTAAAGAAAAGCTTATAGACACTCATAAACTATTCTTCGATTGCATCGTTAGACGAGATGAAAGTTTATCTCTTTGTATAATATAGTCTTTTTATTTATTCATCAGAGCTTAAACAAGCTACAAATAATTACATCCATAAAGTATCAATTTGTATAAAACAAGTAGTTAATAAATGAAAATCTTCAATGTAATTTAAAAAAAAAAATCTCTAAAGCGTTAAAATA
>KZ652253.1:108308-119531 GCA_001010745.2 Gerris buenoi
AAAAAAAAAAAAAAAAAAAAAAAAAAAAAAAAAAAAAAAAAAAAAAAAAAAAAAAAAAACCAGCGGTAAAGAGCGGTTATTTCCCATCTATTTTGGCGAACAATGTCATTTTATTGATTCTGGGTAAAAAATTAGTTAGACCAAAAAGCTAATGTTCGTTTGTCACTTGCTATGGGACCACAATGATTTGAATAACTAACCTATCAGGTTAAAATCTAACATCAACTTAATCTTTGCCAACGACATATTCTTAAAAGACAGCAAAATTTTGTCTTATAGACTAAATTCCAGCTTTTTGTTATTCAGTCACTTTTTATGCACGCTATCTCCTGGACTAATCATGGTCGATTCAGGTTTTATTAAATGTTATGCAAACTACTATAGTAATCGGGAGCAGTGGAACATTATAATTATGTTTTCTTCATCTGCCTACACAACATTGAAAACTTTTGTAAATTACAATGAAAAGTGCAGCAATGAATAACTAAGTACAAACTAAACTCTGCAGACATACTTGTATTGTAACATTAATTGTGTGTAAGGAAGATGGTACTTTTTATGAATTAATAGTTTTGCATTATTCAAAAATTAAATGCATACTAAGCAGCAATAGTTAGGGTCACAAACTGTACCAGAAACTTTTAAGGTAGTGCAGTAGTAAAATTTATAAGGTGGTGCAGTTAGGCCAATTTTGGTGCAATCTCAATATAATATTAAAAGAAATGAAATGTCTGGGATGAAATCTTTGACCATTTATTCTAATATTTACCATTCTTATAAAAAATATTGTCAAAATTAAATTAAATTAAATTAAAATGTCTCTCTGGGCACTGGCGCACCATAAAAATTGCGTTTTAGTGTCCCCCTCAAAATTTTTTCAATCAACGAAAAAACTACTTATTTTTTGTCAAAAGGTTTTAAAGAATTTTTCAAACGCCGCATAGTTTGTATAAGAGTAAATGTTTATCCCCCTAATATCTTAAAACTTTCTTGGGAACGATTCGAGGATGGGAGTTTGGTGTAGTTTTATGGCTTTTGAACGATAAAAATGCATAGTAAAAGCATTCGTTTCCGTCATTATAATAAACTGTTCAAAAGTTATAGCCAAAACAAACTATTAAATGGCCATCTTGAAACAGCTAAGTCGATTATTCTAGTTACCGAACTCGTTTGATTATCCTATCGTTGAATTTCCTACAGATTCTTTATCACTTTGTGTGAACTAACTTTATTTATAGTCCTATACAATCTCGAATAAAAAGCCTAGCTTATATCGCTCGGAACGGCAGTACTGCTAAACTCACAAAAGCATAGTTTATTTATGCAAAAATAGTTATTTATGTTACTAGGCAGCAAAATGGAATTTTGCTGACAAGTTTTTTTTAAGTTTTAGTTCCGAGCAGAAGGCGAGTACAGAGGCGAAGCCGAGGGAGGAAATTTACTATTTTATTGACGAGGCGACACCTAGTCAGGAAAATTACATTTTGACTGATAAGGCGAAGCCGAGGCAGGAAAATGTTAATTACCTGCTAAAGTGTATGAATGTGTGTGAAGTAGGTAATTTTTAAACGAGCCAGAAATGTATCCTATACAATATTTTATTCACTAACGGCAGAAAAATTGCACTAAAGATATTTTTAAGATAACTAATAAAATATAATTTTACCATTATTAATTTTTAAAGCTATTTTCAAAACAGATATGAAAATGTTTAGCAGAATATTACGCTTAAATATATAAAAATGAACAACGTGGAAGAGTTCATAACCTGCGAGGAAGTAACCTTTTCTTAAAATTTTGCTGTCTGTTTATTTTGCTGACACTTAATTAGTTTGCTGCGTGTTTCTTTTTTACATGTTACAAAAGAATCCAGAAAAATAACATTTTGCAGATTGAAAACAGCAAAACAATGCTTAATTTTGCTGCGTTAAGTATATAAAATAATATCATATAACTAGTTACAAATACCACCAAAGGAGTCTTCACTTTAACACCGTTAACTCAGATCTTAAAGTCGTGTACACGCAATTATAATTTTAAAGAAACTAGTAAAGTGAAAATTATAGAAACTAGTAAAACGATGTAGAACCAGTAATTTAATCTAACGTGTACATAAGAACTTAGAGATAAATAAATTACATTAAAGTAATCTGAGAATAGTTAACCTTTTTTACAATTTTAATAATGTACAAGTCATATACTTTATAACGTTCTTATTTATTAATTGTTAAGTTCCCTCTGACTACATTTTATAATCTCAAATGCTACTGCAACTGACTGCAAACACGAAGGTATATCTAACGAACTTCTTCTAAATAAATTGCTAATTATAAAATGTCTAGTTGATTACAATAATCATGGAAATAGAAAAAAAGTGCGATGAAATGTGTGAGCCAAAGAGACTTGAGTTTCTCATGATAGCAAAAACCATTGTAAGAATAAATAACTTGTATTATAAACATAAGTAATTCCTGTACTGTTTACATTATATATTCAGATATCTTTTACGATCTTATACGTTTATTTTTTTATTTTTTGTCTTCTCTTTCTTTATTCTGTTTGGCGTTATTATTATTTTTTTTTTTTGGTTCATACAAAAAATTACAAGTGAATATAAGTTTTTTTTATGCGTTTGTAGATTATGATGATACTAATGTTATTATGTTAGTTTTTTTTTAAACTACAATGTGCAATTTTTATATACACCTATAACCTTTTATGAATAATACATAGTTATCCGAAAGTACATTTTATAAGGACCTTATTACAGTCGATCGTTTCATATAATATTATTTTTTCCATCGATACTTTTTCCCTTCGTAATTTGATGTGTAATTTGTGTATAAGTTAATAAAGTAAGTGTAGAATTTTTTAATAATATCAAAAGTAAAACAAACAAAAAATGTTTCTCCTGAACAAAATCTTTAATTTAAAGCTATTTAAACCTCTCGGCTATGATCAGCGCCAAAGAAAAGATAAAGAAAAAGCACTTCACGGTCTGAGCGTTTGTCTTCTGAGCTTTGAGCAGACCAATAAATTAAAGTCCGGATAAATTAAAACAATATGTTGATTATTTGAAAACAAATATTTCATCATGCGTCCTTAGAAAGAAAGTATTGAAATACCAATATACAGTAAAACATTATAGTCAATTAGTGTGGCACATAGCTTCCTCACATCTTATCACGAACTTTATTGATTTTATGCTTTTACAACCCATTATTGTCTAATTTATTTAATAGTTTTTCCCCATTTTTTTAATATCTCGCATAATTGCTTGATCGGGACTAAAACTTAAAAGAAAAAAAAACTGATTTTTTACATAAGTAAAAAAAAGAGAATAAATTTCGCAAAAGTTAAAGAGAACAGTCGGTTCAAATTAATCTTGGTGGCATCTGTGATCTACATTCGATAAACCATCCAAACTTCATAAAAATCAGAACTGTATTTATGAAGATATAGTTTTAAATAAATCTACGTTTGTGCGCATGTTGAAAAGAAACAAATAGGCGCAGAAGGTTTAAACTTATATGGGACCAACAATGGGCTAATTGATGTAATGGCCTAAGCTGTCGAACGGGACTAAAACCCAAAAGAAAAAAAATAGGCTAATTATGAGCTACCATCCAAATTTCAATAAAATTCGATAAGGGCGTTTAAGATATGTAGTTACGCAAAATTGACCGACAGACAGACACGGAACCAAAATTGTTTTCTGATGCCTGAAATGGAACGGTTTTCTGTCTTGAATTTTTTAAAATCGGAGACATAAAATAATCACATACCTTCGGTTAGCTCGTTTTAGAAGCAATATTAGTAACTTGCATTAGAAATACATAATCTCTGAATATCTTTCAAGGCTGTTGGAATGCGGTTAAGAAGTGTATTGCAATATTTGTACCTGAAAAAGAAGTAAAATTGAATTAAAGTATGTAAAAATAAAATTTAAAAAAATACAAGATATTATTAATAAAAAAGTATGTGTATGTGTATAACATAACATTAATAATCAAAGGATTACAATTATTATTGGATTGAAGATTCGCTTAATCTCGTACCGCTATGAAGCTATAATTTTTCCCATTCAAATCCGATGAAAGATGTTTCCCACTCAAAAAATCATTATAATCCGACGTTAAGTTCATTATAACAGGAAGAAAGACGTCATTTAAATTCTTCCCATCAGACAACTTTGTTCATTTCTCACCTTAATTACTGCTAATTTTCAATGTATTAAAAACATTCGACTCTTTCAAGTTCTAGATATAACATATATCGTTGCTCTGACAGTGTATGCTATGTTATAGAATTTTGAAGCCATGTTCAATGATACATGCAATTTTCTATATGTTTGCTTTTCTACCTAAAAGGATCTATAAAGCAGAACTGGGAAGTATACTTTTTTTTTTTTTTTTTTTCCCCGGGGGACTTTTTCTTTATTAAGAAAAAAGTCCGAAGCAATAAGACCTCATGAGTGGATCCAAGGTGCAAACCCGGTTTAATAGTCCAGCCTACAGTACCCTATCCTCTTAGCAAGCTGACAGACCCACAGAAAGTGAGCACCTTGCTTAGGGGAAGTAACCTTAGTTCTTCAATTGGCAGGATGGCTAAGCCAAAGATTCTCCACCTCAGGTGTGTTAATGCAGGACAGCTGCTAATAAGATGAGAAGGGGTTTCATCCTCTTCCTCGCACAGCCTGCACACTGGGCTATCTGCTAGGCCAAGAAGATGTAGATGCCGTTTTAGCCTACAGTGTCCAGTAAGAAATCCTGTCAAAAGATGACAGGTTTGTTTTTTGAGCGAGAGCAGCGATCTAGTAAGATGCTGAGATGGTTCCCGGATCATAATTTTAGATTGCCGCATACCCGAAGCAGTGTTCCAGATTCTTTTCATATCTAGCCTCATGAAGGTCCTTATGGAATGTTTCACTCCACATCGTGGCACGCCAACAACTGGTTCTGGTGTAATTGGGGTCAAATTGGAACCCGTCTTAGCTAACTGGTCGGCCATCTCATTCCCCTCAATGCCACAATGTCCAGGAACCCATATCAGTTGTACGTTGTTAAGTTGTCCGAGAGTGTTTAGATAGCCTTTGCACTCAGCAACCAGCTTAGATGTATATCTTGGGGCAACCAATGCTTTGATCGCTGCCTGGCTGTCTGAGTAGATTCTGATTTGTCTGTTAAATATTTTTTTATCCAGGATAATTTGAGAACAAGCCAAAATTGCATATACCTCTGCCTGAAATACGGTGGCATATTTGCCTAAGCTCACACTAAGCTCATATGGGGGTTCTGCACAGAAAACACCAGCCCCCGATAATTCTTCGATTCGGGACCCGTCGGTGAACCACATGTCTGTTCCTGATGGTATTTGAGGATCATCTCCAGGTTCCCAGTCTTGTCTTGAAGGAAGTAGATACTCCCAGCTAATGTCAAAGTCCCACTGTGGTATCATAGAGTCCTGCACCATCACTACTTCCGGGCAGATTTCTTTGATAGAATTCCATATTACACTGTGCCCTATACCGTCATATCCCATCCATAAACCAGCACAGTGCAGGCGATATGAAGCTAGCATAGCTTCGTACTTCAGGTATATCTCTAAAGGTGGTAAGCATAGCATAGCCTCAAGTGCCATAGTTGGTGTAGTTTTCATTGCTCCTAGTATACCAACACAAGCCGTTCTCTGAAGGTGCTGAAGTGATTTCTTTGCAGTTCCTATGGATATCCTTGGCCACCAGACGACACATGCATAGGAAAGAATTGGTCTCACCATGGCAGTAAAGATCCAATGCAATACTTTAGGTTGTAATCCCCAGGTGGGACCAATGGCCTTCCGGCATACCCAAAAGGCCGCCATTGCCTTATTCAGTTTTGCTTCAAGATGAAGTTTCCAGGTCAGTTTTTTATCCAAAATTACACCTAGATATTTTACTGAGTCTGCGAGGTTAAGCTTCTTCCCACTTAGCATCAGCTCTGTACTTCCTTCCAATTTTCTTTTTCTTGTAAATAGTGTCACCACTGTTTTTTCGGGATTAACCCCGAGGCCGTGATTATAACACCATCTTTCAACAGAGTGAAGAGCTCTTTGTGCCAGCTCAAATACTGTGGTAGTGAACTTGCCCTGAACCAGAGGGAAGTATACTTACTTATTTACTCCCTACTGGCGCTACAGGCCGGGGGGTGGCCCTTGGCCTCTCGAATTAATGCCTTCCATCATTATCTGTCTTGTGCCAACTGTCTCCAACCTTGAGCTCCTAGGATACTCAGGTCCTTATCCACCTCGTCTTTCCATCTACTTCTTCGTCTGCCAATCCTTCTTTTTCCGACTAAGTTTTCCTTCCATATCCTTTTCACAGCTCTTCTGACATCCATTCTTTCAACATGTACCTAGTTCTTATCCTTCCTGCCTTCTCAAATCTCACTATATCTTGGTGCTACAAAATCTCTTGTACCTCGCAGTTCCTTCTGATTCTTCAGGTATTGTCCTCAAACTCAGGTACCATATTCTTAACTTCTTCTTCTTCGTAACCATAAATTCTTCTTATTACTCTTCTCTCGAAGACTCTTAACTGGGAAGTATAGAAATCTAAGAATGATTTTGACCTACGGTACAGTTCTTATGCTATATTTGTTAGCGCCTTTAAAAGGAGGACCAACCGGGTGGTTGGTAGCTGGGTACCTAGAGGTAACTTACCCTAAAGAAAAAAAAGGTTCAATAAGCCTTTGAAGGAACTTAGATGAGGCTTATTTTTCAGGGATTATGGCAGGCAACTTTTTTGCTATGGTATTAGCACTACTTAATCCCAATTAGCATTAGTTCCTGGGATCATTGGATTCCTTTCGGTTCTGACTTTAAAGCAGAACTAGTTCTATTTCACAGATTATTTGTTCTGGTAATCCCCACTTTAACAGGGTGTCATGACCCGGCTGATCCTGAAATAATCTCAACTCAGGCTTGAAAAGAAAAGTAGCTCTTTTGTTGAAACCAATACCGTACACAAGCCGACATTTGCAAACGATTTAAGCCCAATCACTGTTGGAATTGGGTAGAGTCACACCACAGCATACAATAAACGTAAATGAAGACACAAAAAATAAGTGAAATCATTCAGAGATGATTATAGCGCACTTTAATATCAAAAATAGAATAATTAAAATACTTTTTATATCACATACAAGCAATTATGGTCCCTTTTTGCTTCCGAGCTTACCGAAGGTAATTAAAGCGCCAAATGTTATAGATTTGAAGTACGACAAATTTTTATCGTCTCCGATTTCAAAAATCCATTTCAGATTTCAGGGAATATTTTTGGTTCCATGTCGGTTGGTCTCTCAATTTTTGCGAGCTAACATATTATCTTAAAAAGTACTCCTCAGATTTTAATGAAATTTTGATGGTAGGTTATTATTAGCCAATTGTTGGTCCCATTTAAGTTTCAATATTCTGCGCTCATTTTTTTCTCTTACACATTCAAACAAATATACATTTATTTACACCAATAGATATCTTTAAAAGTAGTCAACTGTTTTTCATGAAATTCAGATGGTTTGTCAACTGTAGCTTGCAGATATCCCCAGATTAATTTCAACCGTATACGCTCTTTAAATTTTCCTAAATTGATGCTTTAATTAATGTAAAAATTAAAACAATTTTGAAAGATTTTAAAAACGGGAGAGAAAATTAAATAAATTTGACAATAAATGGTTGTAAAAGGATATAAAATCATAATTATGACTAGAGAGGTTAATAAAATGTAACACAACAATATTGTCACCACAATTTTTAATAATTAATTGACGCGTTTCGACTTATAATGTCATCATCAGTATGCGTGTTAACTTAGTAAGAGTAAATGCTGTACTAGTACAGTATTTACTCTTACTAAGTTAACACGCATACTGATGATGACATTTTAAGTCGATACTGTACGAGTACAGTATTTACTCTTACTAAGTTAACACGCATACTGATGATGACATTATAAGTCGAAACGCGTCTATTAATTATTAAAAATTGTGGTGACAATATTGTTGTGTTACATTTTATTAACCTCTCTAGTCATAATTATGAAGTGGTACCACAAAATCTCAGTCAAAACAACCAACTATTTGATATAAAATCATTAAAATGTACGAAAGAGGATGCGAGAAAGCTATAAGCCACACTAATTGGCAGACTATATTTTATGTGAGTTACTTATTGTTAAATTGTGTAAAAATAATTATTCAATGACAAGTCCCAAATAATTTACTGATATGATTCACATAAAATATTTTTCCATATGACTCTCTCATTGCACTGACAAATTTAAGATAAAAATCTTAGTCATCAAACTATTTTAAATCTCTATTTATTTAAACAGCCTTTTTTTTATTTGTTTAATTATTAACATAAAAAAAATTCAATTTCAGTTCTATAAATTATTGTTCTAGCAACACTAAAGCAGAAACATTGTGTGACCAAACCATTCTATATTATTAAATAAGGGACCTTAGACACGTGGAAACGAGCTTAACTATTGTATTTAGAAAAATAAAAAAAAATAGATTAATTAATTTAGATGTGCTATTATATCTATTTGAAGAACAAAAAATCAAACATTTATTTCCAAAAAAATAAATAAATAAATTTAAAAAAAAATATTTAAAAATATGGCTCAAAGGGCATATTGGAATAATTGGGAATGAAATGGCAGACACCCTGGCGAAAGGCGAAGCTGAGGAAGCAATTTATTTGGATATGAAAATTACTTCCAACGACGCGATGCTGTGTGCAAAGAAGACCATAGAGAGGGCGTGGAAAGAAGACATAGAAAACAACGCTAAAGCACACTGGTATTGCTCAGTGGAAAAGGATATTGGCTCTAAGCCATGGTATGTTAATCAACATAATAAAGAATTTATTACCACAATCAATCGGCTGAGGAGCAACCACGGAATCTGCCCCAAATATTTACATAAGATCAAAAGGGCAGAGACCAATCAGTGTCAAACATGTAACGAGTTGGGAGACCTGGAACACATCATTATGAAGTGTAAAAAGTTTGAAGACAATAGAAAACTACTTTTCGACAATTTACCCAAAAGCATAGCGAGACCCGTAGACTACAAATCTCTTCTCAGGAGCAAAAATTTAAAAGTATACGAGGAATTATCTGTATTTTTGAAAAAAGGAAAAATTAAAATTTAATATTTAATATTGTTAAAAATTTAGATAACTACGGTTGTATGGTGTCAAGCCAATACCAAATAAAGGAGAAAAAAATAATATATATATATATGTATATATAAATAAATATTGGAATAAATGTGGTTGCCTTAGCTTATTAATAACAAATCATTTCTAGATGCGTCGTCGTCGCCGCTTTCGGGACACTACTCGATTATATAAATGATTGCAGGTCTTTTAAGTAGATATTATTTCTCTAGACAAAAATTTTTCTTCTAAACTGCACATAAATGATCACGAATTTCATTTTTGTTTTTGCCAGGAAATCACGTTTCAGTTCATTTGCAAACAGATCATACAATCTTAACTTATGACAGTTCAATGCTATTATTAACTTCAGAACAAGGTTAACTTAGCTATAAAGTCATAATCTATTTTTATTAATCTTAATAATTTCGCAAACAACTATGTATTTACTAAAAACTATAAACAGTTAATCTTTAAAAAAATAAAAATAATTATACACCGTTATTTACTCTATAAAATCTAATGATTGAATCAGAAGTAAAATATTTCAAAAATAAAAAATAAAAATCACAGAATCATTAGTAGGTATATTTGACTTTTCACGATTTCTAACGGTACAAAAGTAATTGAATGATACCTTGTTAAGGTTTTATTGAATGATTGCTACTATTAGAATTACTTTATGTTATGAATGAACTCTGCGTTTACATTAACTCTGGATAAAAACCAGTGAATGGACGTAAAACAAGAAGTAAATGTCATGAACGTTTTTTTGTGAGCAGTTTTTAATCTTAGCAAATTTAAAACTTCTAATATCGTTTTAAAGTTATCATACAAAGGCTTCAATTGTACACACCTACAAGTATTTTAATTAAAATTTAACCATTGCACTAATGCAGTATCTTGGTGTGATTACTAGGAAATCACGATTTTTATTTTCTTGACTATTCAAGTGAACGTTAAGCAGAATATGGGCAATAGATCAAATTCCAATAATCCGGAAGGAGTCTGGGTCAATTAATCAGGATTGTCGACGCTTTACTGTAAGTGATACACATAATGATCATAAGAAGAGTTAAGTTCATAGCTTGTGTTTTATACGCGCTTCAGAATAATCTATAGCAGGAATGAGCAAATGTGTTATACAGAATGAACATAAGTTGAATCAAGGTGGGTTGAAAGCATGCGTTTTAAACGCGCTTCAGAATAATCTATAGCAGGAATGGGCAAATGTGTTATACAGAATGAACATAAGTTGAATCAAGGTGGGTTGAAAGCATGCGTTTTTGCGTTTTAAACGCGCTTCAGAATAATCTATAGCAGGAATGGGTAAATGAAGTCACAAATGTAAGTGTTACTCATAATGATCATAAGAAAAGTTAAGATGGCTTCATAACCTGCGTTTTATACGCGCTTCAGAATATAGTCCAGTCAATGAAGGCGAAAATAAAGTAAAAGCTACCAATTTTTTCGGATTGAATGGATTGGCCTGAAAATTTGTATACAAGCTCATCTGACCCCCCACTTCAAAAGTTATATTGTCTCGATATGTGCTTTTTGCTATTTGGGGGTAAAAACTACCCCTGTATGGGAAAAATGCGAAAATTTTAGATTTACGGATTTTAAAGGTACAATTCATGTTCAAATATGTTCGATCAAGTTCCTTTAAAGTTGTCTTATTAAATTAGATTAAACTTATAAAATAGAATTATTTTTATACCCCTAAATAAATTAAAAACTTCCCCCTCATTCCCGAAAATATAGGAAGCAAATTTTTTAGCAGCTTAAAATGGTCTTTTGTTGCATTCACAATGTATTACATCTCTTTTGTTATTCATTAGAAAACTTTCGACTAATTACAAATTTTTAACCCTTAAAAGTACCCCTTTATAATAAAATTATGATTGAAGGCTTGAGATGTTTTTAATGGTACACCTATGAAGAATTTTAAACTTTTTATAGGTTTTCAAATGGTCTATTATTATATTGCAACTTTTTAACCCCCCAAAAACCCTTATGGAA
>KZ652253.1:120619-144521 GCA_001010745.2 Gerris buenoi
ATTTTGGCAGTCTAGTCATTAATTTTAGTACCGATTATTTTTCTCAAAAATCAAGACAACCACTTTATTTTGATTATAACTCCGTCAGTTGTTATGCTAGCGACTTTTGCTAATAGTCAATTTAAAGGTCTATTCAAGCACTTTCAAAAGTGTAATATAAGTTTTCTTCGAAAAACCTTTCATTTTTCCGCTATTTGACATGGAAAGTTTCGATTTTAACTATCTTCAAAGTTGACATCAACTTCAGGGAGTCATAACTCGGGTTATATACTACTTACAAAAATAAAATAAAAAGCAATCTCTTTGTTATTTAATAACCTTCATTTTTGATTATATCTATTTTTATGATAAAACTTTTAGTTTTTGAGATATTAGCAAAAAAACGCTCAAAAACATGCATTTTTTGAGCTAAAAAAGAGCATGTTTAGGCGCCAATAACTCAAAAAGTATTGATTGTACGAAAAATTCTTATAGAACATTTTTTGCTTAGAATTTTGCTTAGAATCGGATATTGAAGTCGTTTTATATTAATACAATTTCCCCCCCGAGAAGGGGGGGCAGCCCCCCCTGGGGTAAATGCACATATCGACACTATATAACTTTTGTTTCTTGTGTTAGTCCCCAGCTACATTTAAAATTTCACATCAATCCAACTCATCCGAAAAAATTGGTAGCTAAAATGCTTCATTGACTGGACTAATACTCTATAGCAGGAATGGGTAAATGGAGTCGCAAATGTAAGTGTTATACATAATGAACATAAGTTGAGTTAAGGTGGGTTCATAATCTGTGTTTTATACGAAAGAATAATCAATTTCAGAATAATCTAAAGCAGGGATGGGCAAAATAGAGCCAAAAATGAGCCTCATATGCTCTTCGTTGGGTTAGCAGTGGCTCCTATTCAAAATTTATATCTTCTATAGGTTGAAGTTCGAGATGGACGTTTTCATATTTTGTAAACCAATTTAATTTGTGATATAATTGAAAACAGATTAACAATTTCTGAAATAATATCTAGTTGAAAAATTGGCTAAGAACTTTGTGTTACCTATTAGAGGTGAAAGAGAATCAGGGATTGCAAATGCCAGCACAAATCTATAATTGCACAGTTGAATTTTAGTAAATCATGCCACAATCAAAATATTTTGACTTATAGAAAGCTGCTTGTAGTTTAATTTCAATTTTTGGTTCACCATATTTCTATGAATCTTTGTACTCCACAGTTATGGGCGAAATATAGTCGATTTATGAATTATAAGAAAATATTAGTCGTTTTGAAACATTTTTCAACCCTAAACTATCCCTAAGAAAAACAAAATCCAATAAAACATAAGGGACCAATTGAAGAAAATAGGCAAAGCTATTTCTTAAGTTTACCAGTTCGTTTTTAAGTACTATTTATTCAGTTACATTACAGATTTAAGACTAATCTATTATGATAACTGCGTCTTCAACTTTACTTATGGGTATGTCCTAGATTCTATTAAAGGTTATTTTTTTAATTTCGAAATATCCTCTATTCCACAAGGTATTTACTTAAAAAACAGACCTTTTTCTTACAAATGAATTTATGTTAGAAGTTTCGTATGTAAGTGTTTCGTTTACCATTTGAGACTTAAGTCCTCATGTAAGTTCTTGATTCAACTGTCAGTTTCTCACCTTCGAACTCCTTTGTTTACCTTATCCGGTAACCTTATAGGCATTTAGTTTCTTGTCCAAAATAAATTTATATTCTAAGAATTTTTTTTTTCTCTTTATATTCATCTCTTTCACAATTCTTATATTTATTTTAAATTTGAATAACGTTTTTTCGAAGTTTTTTTTTCTTATATAAGCATATATTTCTTTTAAAGGACAAAACAATCGTTTATTGGTCAATTGATTTTTTTTTTTGTTCAAAAGATAGAAAATGTATTTTGAATGACCATCAAGGAAACCAATAGATCAGGTTTCAACATTGACCTTATTGACCTAATCGACTGATGAGTTTCTAGGTTTCTTTAGTTCGCTTTTTTTTGCGCAACAATCCCGCAGGCAGCGTCACGTCCATTCAGGTAGGATTTATTTTTCGTTCTATAAATGATAAAGATATATAAAGATCGTGAAGACGCTACTTGACTTTGACCGGTTTTTTTTATTTATTTTATTTTTTTTTTTTTAAACCAAAAACAAAACGTCATCAGTGCTGTTTATACCAAAGGAAATATAGTACGTATAATATCAAAAAGAATGCCATTAGAAGGACATATACAAACAAACATTAAATAAATAACATTAATATTATAAAAAATTTATATATGTAGTATATAAACGTTTTCGAAAAGAGAAATAAAGTAGATTCTTCAAAATAATAATAGAACATTAAATTTATTGATTTCTTAAGTTCTAATGATAATGAAGATTATTTATGAAACTGCGAACATGGTAATTCGTATTTTTTTATTTTTTTTATATATATATTTGGAGGCCTTTTTCTTTATGGCTTTCGATAAAAGATTTTACCTCATAACAGGTGTTCCATGACAGAAATCTAAAAATGGAAACATCATTCGAGCTCTTCAAGCCTGACAAAATGAGTCCTTTTCTATATATATATTTTTTATCAATATTTGGCAATTATCATTGGCCAAATAAACATAAAATAAAAAATCGGTCCGAGACCACCCACATACATTTTTTAAAAACCACTTTTATGGACAAAGGGGACCTCAAAACGTGTAAATCCGATTAAATCTCAAAATCGAATTTTCGCGCCATCACAATACTTTCTGTTTTTACGAGATAATTAAAAATTGTCAAAATATGGCTCATCTTGACGCATTGAAGAGCAATTTAAACGCGCCAGTTCAAAACTTCTAGCCAGACAAAATTAGAAATTTTTGGTTACATATTATTTGTTGACTCTTGGCAATTTTCATGGATTAAAGCCTGCAAAGGGGGAGATGAAAAGTACAGAATTTGTTACCTCTCTTGCGGTTCAAGAGACCACAAAATGATAAACAATTTGTTAATAATGTAGACAAAACAAACTTAATAGATGTGAATCAAATTATCAAATGCATTAGAAAACTCGAACTAAATGAATACCAGATCTGGATTTTAAATAGATAATTATATTGATAAATAATATTATACTGAACTCTACTTTTTGAAATCAAAACTAGAACTATCTAAGATTCTCCTATTTGACTAATTAGTTTATAGATTATCTTCATGGCAACAACATTTATTCCAAATAAAAATGTAAGTTTGTTTTGATTTGCAGGTCTTCAAATAATAGCTATTTACGCAACTAGAGCAGTAAGGGCGTTATTAACGCCCGAGGCCTGTCATAGCGCTTACTGCTCGTGGTGCGTACACTATTTTATCGTCCACCACATGTAAACTAACTTCAAAAAACTATTTTGCCGTAATCTTCAAAAACAATAAACGCATATTAAGGTCAAATCATTACTAAAACAAACCGCAGTTATAAAAATATTGATTGTTTACAAATTGAACAGCTGACGCTGAGTACTACTAGCGCTTCCTGCACGCCGCGGCCCGGCCAGGAAGCGGCCGCTTCTCGAACTAAATTAGCGGCACTGTAATGGATAAACCATACATTATTACCAGCCCCAGGGCTGTAATATGGAACATTACCTCCCGCTCAGGACAGCAATGTTTACAAGTGGAGGGCTATAAATGTAATTATTAGACCTCAGAGCAAGGAAGGAGTAGAGGGAACAATACTATAGAATCTGCGTCTTAACAAGTGGTTCATTATGCTACACCCCTATACTAAACCTTCCAAGCGGCAGTTTGGAGAAACAGAATCGATATCTCTATAAAAACTCGAAATTTATCTGATGTCTTCTAATAGGAATAATTGATATTTTCTTACGACATTTAATATTGTTATTGTTAATTCAGTTTTCTTCATAAATATGTACTTTAATGTTTGCTAATAACCTTGTTCATTATCCAAAGGCAGTAACGTGGTTAATTAACGTGTAACAGTTCCTAGATAACCAATAGCAATCTTCTTTGATTGTGGGGTATCAAATAAATGCTACTGATAAGGATTTGTTGAAATCCGTCTGTGGGGACAGAAAGAAAAGGACCAGTGACAACGTGATCACTTAAGTTCGGCTTGAGCTCGCTTGAAAGTGTTATTATAGAGGTGTAGCATAATGAACCACTTTTAAAATCGTATTGCTCCTTCTACCCCTTCCTTGATCTGAGTATTAGACAAACTAAAGTTAGAGATATCAAAAAATAAAACAACTCATCTAAATAAATACTGACAATATTATCAAAGCCAATGGAAATAGCTGATTGCTGAAAATAAACTAAAATTAAAGTGTCTAACATGGCTCATTTTGACGGCCTTGAAAAGCTGATTCTAAAACACCATTTTATTCTTTGTTCTTTGCTCCGAAACGCCGTTTTAAGAGCTCCAAAAAGAAAAAAAATCATCAAAATTGCTTGTACCAGGTATTCAGGGGTCGAGAGAACAAGAAAACTTAAAATGTGCAACCATCTCCTCAAGCCCGATAAAATGAGCCTTGTTTCACATTTTTTAAAACTATTTTAGACAAAATTCATGGGTTATTAAAGCCCATGAAAATTGTTAAACACTGCTACAAATAAACAAAAAAATAGTTCCATTAATTCAAAAATATTTTTTTATTTTTAATAATAACTAAAGATATTTAATTTTAGACGTTCACTTTATTTTAGGTACAGCGTCAATTTCCTATCATTATCCTTGTTATTAATAATTTTATTCCTCAGAGAAAAAAAATTTGGTTTCACACATTCTACAAAACCATGTCAAATCTATAATAAGTCTTTATATAATATATACTTAAATCAAAATTATAAAAATTAAATCGTAATAAAATAAAACGCTGTAAGTATATATCACGTATATTTGCAGAAGTTACGTATAAGCGTTTCCAGACTACAAAGAATTATTATTATTTAAGAGACGCCACTTGTAGCAGAATTATTCGACCTTTTGACCTTTACCTTCAAATGCCTTCTACAGGTCACGAAGCGACGTTTCATCCCAACTAAATCCTTAACTTTGAAATAAACTTGAAACATTTTAAAAGTAAAACAAATAAACTTAAGTCAATATTTATTTAAGATTTACCTTAGATCTTCAATTCTACTGCTAAAACCAAGCTATGAACCAAGTCTTTTATCTATAGAATAATGAAAAACTGGAGAGCCTCTTCACAGAATAATGTTTATTTATCAAAACTATATAGCTTTCGGCCTCTCGGCCATCATCAGTGCCGGTAGAAGGTAAAGGAAAAACCCGACGTGGAATCACATAAGAGACAAAAAACGGACTCTTGTGACGTTTTTTGTCTCTCATGTGACTCCACGTCCACGGACTCTTGTGACGTTTTTTGTCTCTCATGTGACTCCACGTCGGATTTTTCCTTTACCTTTTACCGGCAGTGATGATGGCCGAGAGGCCGAAAGCTATATAGTTTTGAGAAATAAACATTATTCTGAAGAGGCTTTCTAGTTGTTCATTATTCTATTGGTATCTACTCCACTTGCGCTCACTTAATCTTTTATCTATCTCTTATTTTACCTGCACTATAAGAATTTCAGGGACTAGAGCGTTGATAAAGGTCATCTTGATGGGTTCGAAAAAAACTTTTTATCCAAAATGCTTATTTATTAAAACAGTTTTCGATTTTTATAAGCTTATTATTATTAGTACTCAATATGATGAAGGGGGATTTCTAACATTTGCGTTATTACTATTTTCAGTGAAATATAACAAATATGTGTTAATGAAAGTAATATTACAAGGTATTGCATCATCTTACTAAACAGTTCATGTAAAGGTAAAGAAAGAAAATAACCGTTCACAAAAACACAAAAGGGGAAAAAGTGAATCACTGCCAGTTAAAACACAATGACCCCAATAAACATTTACATACAAATGTGATCCAGCAATATAACTACAAGAATATAAACGGCTTAATGAGATGCAAACAACAAACTTGCTTTCTTATACAAATATATTTCATATAATAATAAAGTGATGAGCCATACTATGAACATGTAGTGTTTCGAGTATGAAGCAATAGGTAATAACATTATCTTTATTATGAGGGTTAATGGTACAAAACAACAACTATAAAAATAAGGTCAAATGTTTTAAATTCTTCTACTTTTAAAGATAAATATGTACTATGGTGTTGTAGAGCTTAGGTTAGAAATAAATATTTCTGCTTTTGCAGTGAAGGTTAGGTTAAAGATAAATAACTCCACTATGGTGTTGTGGAACTTAGGGTAAAAATAAATATTTCTAGTGTTGCTGGGGAGGTTAAGATCTCTACTGGTGTTGTGGAGCTTCTAGGTTGAAAACAAATATTTCTGCTTTTGAAGTGGAGTTTAGGTTAAAGATAAATATCTCTACTATGGTGTTGTGGAACTTAGGGTAAAAATAAATATTTCTAGTGTTGCTGGGGAGGTTAAGATCTCTACTATGGTGTTGTGGAGATTAGGTTGAAAACAAATATTTCCGATTTTGAAGTGGAGTTTAGGTTAAAGATAAATATCTCTACTATGGTGTTGTGGAGATTAGGTTGAAGTTTTACATCAAAACTTTTCCTACAGGTTATGACGGTAATAATCAGACATAATTATATTTAAATTTTAATAATTTAATGAAGCAGTATTAATAGTTTTATATTTTATATTATTAATTTTAGTGTTATTGATTTAGAGAATTCAGCAAATTAACTATGAGTTATTAAGTTTTTACTATTATGCTGTTTTTTTAAACACTTCCCTTTCTAGGAATGTGGGTTGCAATGATATATTTAAAGAAAAATCAGAGAGATACACTTCAAAGCTACGATATCCATAACTTTTTTTAAAAAAATTGTTAATTTACATTCACAGTTTGACATATTCTTTACAAAAAGTATTGCCTATTCTGTTAATAATTCTTTTTTTTGTATTGACAGGAAGGTCTCCTTATATTACCGTGACATAAAAGAATTGAATATTACTGTCAGTGAGTCAGTAAGACCATGTGCTAACCTACAGCGAATCAACTTGGCTTCGAGAAGTGTGATAATGAAACGTGAAAATAAATCGTCGAATGAAACAAGGACGTACATAGATGACAGACAGACCAAGACTTTTATTCAATAAGAACAATAGATTGTATTGGAAGTGACGTATATCTTCTACAGTGATTCTTTTATTAAGTGTGCCATCTAGCGAGGACAATGCAAAGCTTGGAGTTTACCGCTAGCTAACTGGCCTCGACGGAATGACGCCTCTGTTTTATATTGGTTTTTATTTTTTTTGTCGTCTATATCCATTTCCTTTCCTTTCTGTCCCTTTCTTAAAACAAGTGGAAGTGGAAAGTAAAAAGTCCTCTCTGACTTTTTACTTTCATATGAAATTCACTTTAGTATCTTATATACTGTAAACTTTTTATTGTATTTAATTTTGTTTTCAATTTCACCAGTATCTCTATGGATTTACAATTTTAGCTATTGTTCTCAAAACAATAGATTTTATTTCTCTAAATTTCTCGTATATTTTAATTAATATTGAACTATAGATTTTAGATCTTAGCAGATTGTTATTTACATAATATATGGTCAATAACTATACCCACATGAAATTATATTTTAAAATGTGTGATAAAAGATGGCGTATCTACGATAAATTAAAATTTTGTAGACCACAAAACTAAAAACTAAAACAATATTGAAACAGAGCGACTATAACCACAATACTAAAAACTAAAACAATATTGAAACAGAGCGACTATAACCACAAAACTAAAAACTAAAACAATATTGAAACAGAGCGACTATAATCACAAAACTAAAACAGTATTTAAACAGAGCGACTATAACTACAAAACTTAAAACTAAAACAATATTTAAACAGAGCGACTATAACCACAAAACTAAAAACTAAAACAATATTTAAACAGAGCGACTATAACCACAAAACTAAAAACTAAAACAATATTTAAACAGAGCGACAATAACCACAAAACTATTTGATTGTAGAGATATCAATGGGGCTACAATAAATATCTATGAAAAATATGATATGAGTGAAGAAGAGCACTAAAATAAAGATTTGCCCATAAAATTATAATAATAATTTCAAAATATTAAAAAAAAAGAAAATAATAAGAAGATTTAATCATACGAAATAAAGACTCTAGATTTCAAATTTTAATAAAAAAAAAAGTCTGATGCAACTCATCCTAAACTTTCTTATGTACGAGTATATAATTTATTTGGCTAGTGTTTTCCATTCAGCTGCTTCAATTTTTTTGTGGTTACATTTGATTAGTATTAAACATTTATCACAAAAATACCTTCTCCCGGCCTGGAATTGAACTCGGCCTCTCCCTTTTAAAGAAATTTTCTTAGGAACTAGATTTTTTTCCGGCAAAACGGTTTATTTATGATTGGATTCGTATTTAAATGGAATACTCGTACGTTATAACTGTATATGGGAGGTAAAGGGCACTATGTGCCAAATTGTAAATTTTTCAGGAGAGCTATTTTATTGATTTTTTAATTATGCATGGCGTATATGTATGTAAGGCCATACTGATAAGACTAGTAGCTCTCTCACTCTACTAAGTGTACTATACCCAGGGCACAGTCTGCACATAGTGCTTACTTATTCTTAATTCTCTGGAGGTGAACAGCTACATGTCCAAATAGTGCTCTTTACCTCCCCAGCATGTTGATTCATAGTGCTTTTTCCAACAGGCTAAATCCGTGAGTTTTAGTTTTAGGACATAGTGCCTTGTACCTCTAATAAAGGGGGAAAAGATAAATAGGAAACTGTTAAAACCTCAATTTCGTAAAAAATGGAGATAGTGCCCTTTACCTCCCGTACACAAATATATTTATTAAAGTCGTTGGAACCGCGAGATGTATATTTCTTTATAATTTTTCCACAGTGTTTAGGGGTAGCACCCTCCAAATTTATAGCTAAAATTCACTTCTCGCTTTCACCTCGGGGTATGATTTTTCTGAATTTAAACGCCAAATTTAATGTAAATTGGCACAGTAGTTCAGGCTCCACACGTGTATTCAGACAACAGATGATTTAAAATTGTGGTTATAGTAAGCATAAACTTTGATTTTCGTTTACAGGGCATATTGGACATTAGTGACATTCGTTTTCTTTTGTGTTGCAAACGTTATAAATGCACTAACAAAAGCATAAAGTGGTAACATTGATTTAAAAATAACTTAAAACGGTATTAGACGGTAAAAAAATTGAAAAAACCTTGAACCACAAACTTTTTTCAAAAAAAGCTTTTCCTATCATTTATCAGTATTCATAATCACTGAATGAGTAAAACAGTAAGAGAATGTTAAAAACACCCTAAAGCAATCCTAATAAGCAATAGTATACCGTAATTAAGATACCGGGTTCGATATCAAAACACGTAATAAACATTTCAAAGCTGTTACGGTCAATTACCGTATTAAACAAGTTAATAGCATTATGAATAGTACGGTGAAGCAGATAATAGGGTACACGTGTCCGACACGTGTTCTAATGATAACATATCTTAATTGAACCAATAAGAGCGAAGAAAAGATACGAATAGTTAGCAGTTTTATAACAAGGTGAGTTAGAAGTTGGCGAACAAATAGATAATAGATATGGTAATCAATTTTATCATTACATTGGCGATAGTTAAAGACTCAAAAAATGAACTAAAAATGAAAATATGACAAAAGTTTTCATAACAACAATTACTGTACTCTTAAAGAGCTTTCCAACGATATTCATCTTGAAGGGTAAATACTATTTTGACTTTTTTATCCCGTACCCCTGTGTACAAAATTTGTTTTTTCACCCATTCAAATTCTAAACCCAAATTTTTTGCTGTAATATCACAAGCTAATAATACACAGATTTCTTTGAACATTCGCTCATTAAGTCATGGTGCATGACTGGACTTTTTATTAACTAAAAGATAAAGCCTTACAATTAATTATGTGTAAGCAATCCCTATTCATTAAATATTGTTAAAAACTATGTAAGGAAATTATTAAAATGTTTTTAAACTAAAATCTAGATATATTATTCGAATATCGAAAGTCTAGATATGTTTCGAATGTTCCAAACTAGAAAATGAAAAGGGAAGGAGGTAGAACAATTAATCTATGTATATGAGGGCCTGAGGACACACCTGTGGAAGCGACGAAGTTATCTGGGCATAATAAGCCATACATGCCATAATGGTAGAAGTAATAGATAACAACAAAAACCTCTCTTCTGTTGCTAACTATGTTCTATATGTTTAACTTTACTTGCTTATCTACAATATTGCAAGCCATAACATAAAAAATTGGTGAATGTATTTAGCCTAAAGCCTGCCAATATTTTGAATAAGATAATTTATTTTTCCTACATTTGACCGATAAAGTGGTTGTTATCGCACTCAAAATAGTACGCAAAACAGCAGATTCCAGCACTTACTATTTTACCGCACTCGTTTTACTTTACCGCACTCATTTTACTTTACTGCACTCCAGTGTTCCAACTTACGAACAGAAAGAACTTAAATCTAAACATAGATTTAATAATCTAAATTATAATTAATATAATAATTTGACGAGGTCGGCATCGACAGAAAACATTTGACAACCCTGTCAGAGTCGATTATATTAGACTCCCTGGGAATTATTAACTACCATATTTACTAAACATATTATGTACTTACTTTAATGTTATCCTATTTTACTTTAAATCAATTTGTTTTGACAATGTGACCATTTCTCTGTGTAATGGTAACTTAATTGCTAATTTATTATAATTGTTTGACCATGCTATTTAATTAATTGTACAGAATATTATTTTTATTATTTAAGTAATGTCTCACGATAGATCAGCACGCTGTGTGTTTAGCAACCCATTCTATTTGGGCAGCATCACTGTTATTTTTGTAAATAAAGTGTTTCTCTCTTGAAAAGTCTATTTATGCAATCATTATTATTTGCTTGAAGCTTCTTTTCATATTGTGCTTCATGCCATTGTTTCTTTTAATTTTTACCTTTTTAAATTAATAAATTTTGAATATGTTGTTTTTTTTAGTTAAATTAATCTTTTTTTGTAAATTTTATNTTCTGCTGAAAAATGACTAAAAGTATTAAAATAATGCATTGTCATCGTGTTCTGAGCTGTTCTGAAAGTTTCAAATGTCTAGCTACTCGGGATGTTAGTTAAAATTCGATTGCAAGATTTGTACCGGACAAACAAACAAACAAGAAACCAAGTTAATAAAAACGTAGTAAAATATAAATAAATATGTTATGTCGCAGGCATTATTCATTCAGAAGTGATGTGTACTATAAACGTATGTTTTGTCTTTTGTTGTTATAGATTCAGTTTGCTTTTTACTTATTGTTATTATTCCCAAGTTTCTTATTTAAACATTAATTTGAGTTAATACATTTATTATATTTATTAATATGACATATAGTTATTGACTATTGGCTATGTTTATGTTATATTAATAAAGATAACGTTTTAGCAGTTTCATTTTTCTTCCGCAAGTAGATAAAATATTGTTTGCAACAAGGCAGCAAAGGAAACATTTCTGTCTCGTTTATTCATTGCCTGCCTCGGCTTAAGTAGGTAAATTACCTTTAGTTACGTTAATTATCGTAGCCTATCCTCGCCTTCGGCTCGGAGGCTAATCTAATCACTCGTCAGTAAAATTCCATTTTGCTGCCTAGTTACATAAATAACTATTTCTCAAGAAATATTTTCGTAAAACCGGTATGATATAAAATGGTATGATAAACACCTCTATCTATGATCAATGATTTTAATTTAGTATTTTTCTTTTTTCTTTTTACATATTTACTTGGGTAATACCTGAATACACTTTCCAGATAAGAAAGACGCCTTTCCACTAAAGAACCGGCTTTCAACTATTAGTGGTCTGTGCTATCAGTAATACATGATAAGAATTAAGAAAGACGTCTTTCACTAAAGAACCGGCTTTCAACTATTAGTGGTCTGTACTATCAGTAATACCTGATAAGAATTAAGAAAGACGCCTTTCCGCTAAAGAACCGTTTTTCAACTATTAGTGATCTGTACTATCAATTGGTAGTTTCTTATCAGTAATACCTGATAAGAATTAAGAAAGACACCTCTCCACTAAAGAACCGGCTTTTAACAATTAGTGCTAATCTTTTACCGGTGAGACGAGTCGAAATGAGTAAAGAGAAAAAAATCAGTGTATATGAGTTGAGAGAGATGGCCTGACTCAGATTACCTTTATCTTAACTTCCTTCATTTTTAATTCTTACGAACTTCGACCCATTTGGCACTGAAGATGACCACTATAGTCGTTGAAAGCCGGCTTTGTTCATAAAATTCCTTTAGTGGGGAGATGTCTTTCTTTATTCTTATTAACTGATAGTCCAAGAGATAGTGAGCAAAAAAGTGAGACTAGACTAACTTCAAGCAAGAATTTTGTGTAAAAGTAAATGTTTTGGCGCCTTTTAAGAATATGTGGTCGGCTAAGTACATTTGCGGGACATTGCTTGGCAATAGGCATTTTAAAAAAAGAAACCGGTGGAGAGCGAACCATGTCTTGCCCTTTTTGGTCGACAATGTGATTTTCATGATCATGAGTACGAAATTAGTTAGTAGACAAAAATAAAGTTGATGATACTTCGTCGCTTAATAGGTTAGTTTAGTTAGTCAAATAATACCTGAAATCGCATTGTCCACCAAAAAGGAAAGGACATGGCCGCTCCATAATGCATATTGCCAAGCTATGTCCCGCAAAGAACTTAGCCAACCACATATTCTTAAAAGGCCCCAGAACATTTACTTACACAAAAAATTCTAGCTTGATGTTAGTCAGAAACTTTTTTGCACGCTCTCCCCTGACTACGACTCGACTATTTATCTAGAAAAAAAAAATCACACCCGTTTTAACTGAAGTATGAAATAACATATCATTGATTCCCAATTAAAATTACCCAAAAGCCTATAAAAAGATAACAGATTTATGGATTTGAACTAAATCAAGAAGGTTAAAGAAAATGACTGATCGAAGATTGGTGTCAATCCATGCAATGGAAAACCATTAGAATTAGAGGGTTCGTTCTCAAAATAGCCTTTAGTTACTGAGTCGCTGATGTTTCAAAATTACAAGCAACAAAAGTTTAAATCAATCAAAAGTTGTTATACTTCCCTCAAACAAACGAATAAATTTGTGTCAAACCAAATTACATTTGTTTTGTTACAAAGTGGTTTCATTTGTGTACTTCAAATTTTTGGAGGTCAAATGGAAGTCTGATGGAAAAATGAGGATTTTTTATTTGATGGGTGAGGGAAACGGGTACGGAGAAGTTTTTCGTTGGCTGAAGTTGAAGGAAAAGGAGTGTTGAGTTGATGCGGAATGGGCAGGTCGATGAACTACCTATATATGGGTCACTTCCCAAAACTTTGTAGAGGTCAGATAAATCTAATAGAAAATTGAGGATTGTTATTCGATGGGTGAGGAAAACTGGGTACGGAGAAGTTTTTCGTTGGCTGAAGTTGTTAAGGAAAAGGAGTGTTGAGTTGATGCGGAATGGGCAGGTCGATGAACCTCCTATATATGGGTCACTTCCCAGACCCCAACCTTCTCCTACTCCTTCGGCATCTCTTGTTTACTTCAAACATTCTCATTCCAAAAAGCATGTCTAGTCTCTTCCTACACTCGTGTCACCCATCTCAAGTCTATTTACAGCCATCCAAACAATTCACCGTCACTATGACACAGAGAAATGCCGTAATGAACAAGGAACAACAGAGAGAAAAAACAGGACAGATGAAAGACGAAAGTAATAATGAAGTGTCAGTGATGAACACAGTTCTAACTCGCAAATACATACTTTTTTTATATTTTTAAATACGTAGAAAAAAGTTGTAAAAGAAACCAATGTCTTAAATTATATCGATGAAACCAAACATTCAATATTCTTTGACGAATTGGAAGTTTTTAAAAAACTTTCATGAGAAGTATAATAAGTTGTTTACAAAAAAAAACATATTATTAAAAAACAATATTCGTATCCTTCTCAGCAAACCCTTTCATGGGCGTGCTTAAAAAATATCTCCGCCATGTTGGGCTGCCCGCCATATTGGGTTTAGAATATGGTCACTAAGCTAACTATAATATCACTATCACTAAGCTAATGCATAGTCATCTAAACTAAACATGTATGAAAAATTTCAATTCAATCAATTTAAGATATCTGCTTTAAAATTAAGTTGCAAGATTTGACCCGAACATACATTCATACATACTAACATTGCAAGTTAAATAAAAGCTTGTAAAAAACAAAAAGGTAAGCAACTAAATGTAATGAGAAGGGATAAAAGATCCAATCCTTGGGGGTAATTAATTGCATCTACTTAAGATTGAGGTGAAGTTGTTAAAAAATTGAATTAAGGAAGAAATTCAACATGATAAGGCTCATAGAAATGAAGAATACAGTTTAAAGGGAAGCAACTAAAAACTAATTCAGTGGTACAACAGCCCATGAAGGGCTCTTGGCCTGCAAAAGGGCTTATACAACTGTACATATAATGTATGACACGGGGTGTCGCTACATCAGATGTAAACCAGGGAAGAAACTGGAGGGATAAATTTCGCGTGGAAGAAACTGAAAAAGAGTTTATTTGTTCATAAAGCAAACGGTGCGGGATACAGTTGTTTGGTTGTATTACTGTAGTACACAGAAAGAGTATTAAAATCGGGATGAAGAATTTGCCAAGGATAAAGGTCGATAGATTAAACTGAAGTAAGATAAGTTTACGTGGAAGAAACAAAACGGTACACTATACATGTTGCGTAAAGATGAATAAATGGGCTCTTTCTCTCTAAAAATTTCAAACTGCAGCCAATATCAATGATCAATGGAAGACTGCCACATACAAGAAAGAAAGATAAAAAATATGGATGCTTTCTTCAAAAAGATTTCGTTAAACTTACGCACCAAAAATTGACGAGGTTTATAAATTAAGAAACAAAAAGTTATTTAATTTATACATAGAAATATTCAACCATCCTCTAACACTCATGGCTTATAACTAGTTTACTGATTCTAACTAATTAAAGTCAAATTGGAGTCAGAATTAAATGCATATTGTTGGCGTTAAAAAATCAATAAAGTCGTTCTAGGTCTTTGGATACAAGACTAAATAAATTAGGTTTAGATCAGAACTTGAATATACTTAAAGGGTAAATGTGAGATTGACCAAAAGCAGGAAATTGGGACCAGATTAGGTGGCATTATTACTCCATAGGTTCAGTTATTCACATTAATCATTTACCTCCCCTTACTTCAATTCGTTTGTGAATAATTAAAATGTTTATTGCATAATGTTTGGATCTTATACTTGACAACTATAACTTTTAATTAAAGTTTTAAATCGTTGACATTTCCTGTCAACTTCATATAAACCATTTTAGTTCTCCATTCTTGAATGAGTTGTGCATGTCGTTCACTTCTAACCAGTTATATTATTATGGCTGGTATAGACGTTTAATTATAGTCATAAATAACGACTGACATAACAACTCTTTATTTCATTACGCTCTGTAGCAATTATATGTAACGAACAATTAAAATATTAAGAGGTGCTTCACCCTCCGGTATTAAGTATATGGGAGTTAATTAAAGATTCCACGCTGTATTCATATTCAATTGAGCACGTGCCCAACTTCTTACGATTGTTAAATTTTTTTTATAAATTTTATTTCTTTATAAGCTTAATGAATATTTTATATTCGTCGGTGTCTTTATATATTCAGCGGTTGAATACAGTTGACACGTCGCTCCATGAAATTGTTTCTATTCTATAGCGGCTATAGCCGAATATATTTGGTCTAAGTTGAATTGAGGCCGTGGTAAGGAAATGAATCGTTCCATATTCCACCGTCATCAGACTTGCTCAGACATCTACAGATGGAATTCAAGGTTATATTGCGGTCAAGAGGAAATGATAGTCAGACCCATACACTCCGTGAATCGATAATGAAAAGTAATAATGGAATTAAAAAATGAAACAAAATAAAAAAGAGGAACAAACAAAATCGAAAACAATGATCGAAATCAGTTGAGGTTCATATAAGAATGACACACGAAGAATTATAAATAGTTATTGATAATAAAATTATTTCTAGCGGGAAATTCTTTAAATATTTTTTTTGAATTCATCAATAGCAATTCTTTCTTATTACTACAGGCAAATGAATGAAGGGTTTGTAAGAAAATAATCTTTTAATAATCGTGTAGTGTCCCGACGACGGGCGACGGCGACTCACCTCTAAATGATTTATAACGTTAAAAGCTATAAGCTGGGTTTGAGCCAGTGACCTCCAGCACATGAAGCAATAACACTACCACTGAGCCATCCCACCGTGCTGAATCTTCCAGCATAAAACTTACTATTTAAACAGTAAATATCTATTTAAATATTTTAATTATAACTAGTCATCTCTCAGCTCTTTTTTTCGACCATATTTATTCTGTCTGTAGCCACGGGCTTAACGGCTAGTATTATATAATGTACTGTTCAATCCAATATGGATAAAAGTTATCATAAAAAGAGACATTTGAACCACGGATCTCCAAAGCTCTACTAATTATTCTACCCCGTAAAATGATTTGTCTTTGCATGAAGGCATAGACACCTCCCTATTAATAGCTATATATTTTTATAGGTAATAGAGGGCTAATATACAACACAAGCTCTAGACAAGGATAGCTTACACATCGTGCAGTTAAATTTAAATTAAACAATCTTTTGGGAACCATTTTTTAAAATATTTAATTAGAATTTGAGAAAGAAGAGTGAATAGAGTAAAATATTAGGTGCTGCCGCCGGGATTTGAACCACAAACCAAGGATTTGTAAGAATATTATTGAGCTGAGCGAAGCGAAGCTCTTATACTACACTTTGCATTTTTTCTGATGTATACTCCTCCTGAATGGCTGAGCCGATCCGCACAAAATTCGGCACGGTCATAGTGCCAACCACAGGAAGGTATACATCTGAAATGGTCCAAATTGGTACACAGGGGTACGGGGTACGAAGTACAAAAGTTTTCTCCTGAACAGCTGAGCCGATCCACACAAAATTTGACACGGTCATAGTGACCAACGACAGGAAGATATAAATCTGAAATGATCCAAATTGATATAGTATATGCCCTTCAAGATGCATGTCGTTGGAAAGCTCTTTAAGAGTACAGTTATTGTTGTATGTCAACTTTTGTCATATTTTCATTTATGAGGGGTCATTCTATTGGTAAAAAATATATAAATATGATTAAAATGCACGCTCAGCTCAATATTGCAAACATTGCACATCTAGTATAATATGTGCTCTTCAATACAATATTAATAACATTTATTAGACACTTATCATATCCGTTCGTACCTTAAGTCAAAAAGCATGAACTGAAAAAATTGACATACCAAATGTATGCAAAATCAGATGAATAATTCAGTTCAAATCCCATTTTTATAGATGCTAGATTCTAGATGCTCAATTTTGTCGGATTTAAGACTTTGTATCGAGTATCAGATAGAAATTTTACATGCCAGTTTCAATTGCACTTTAGACGATGTGTACGAATTTTTATTAAAATCGTTACGTTAGAACGTAAGATATCAGTAAAAACGTTGTTTTCTCTATTTTAAAGATTTAGGTCCGCTTTAAATAATTTAGCAATCTTAATCATTTCATAGCAGTTTCGGTGTTTTTTTGTTTTGTTTTTTCAATTAATGGTGGCTTTTGATTTTTTTGAAGCCAGTTCAGATACTTGAACGTTCAGAAAACTGACGTTCGAATAAAATCAACGCTCAATTGTTTATACTTTATTGTATTTACATTTCTTGACTTTATTCTAATTTCCTTAAATTATGACTTTATATGCAGCAAATTTTATCGAAATCTATCAAGCAGTTCAGATTTACACTCTTTATTACAAGCAATAAACTGAAGTTTTATTATAAAATCCATGATATTTTCAATTAATTTCGAAATAAAATTGAAATTATGCATAAAAAAATAATCCTGCCGCTCATAAATCCTGATTTTGATATAAAAAACAGATAATTAAAAATAACGCATTCATAATCTACCGCTTTATTTTATTATTAAATGTTTCTTTATGTTACATTTCTTGAACACTGAAGCAAAAAAAAAATTATAAAAAAAAAACAGCGGGATTAAATAAAAAATAAAAATATGTATAATACAGTAACATAGAACTTCTTCTCCTGTGAACTTTGACTTGATAATTTGGCACGTAAGGGAAATTTATATACAAATAATTACCTATCAAAAAAACAAATTTATCATTGCATATTAAATATAAATATATAATATAATTATAGTTATTGTACAATGANGAATACCGTTTCGGCACCGGGACCCCTTTTTACCTGAGAAAATCATAACCCGTTTCGGCACCAGCACTGATAGGATGTTTTGGCACCAGGACCTCAGGTACTAAAACTTTTAAAAAAGGTAAACAAAAAACATTTTAAATACATTTTATTTCTTAAAAAAAAATTAGTCTTACAAATTTGAAAATATTCAATAGTGTCATTAAATGAAAAAAAAAACAAAAAAAGATGCACCAACGGCACGTCTCATAATTTTATTGGGTCGAACTGACAAATCTTCTACCGCTTTATTTTTTACGTTGGCGCGAATTTCTTCTAACTCTTTTAGCGAATTTTCGAAGAAAATTAAGCTATTGCAATGGCTTCAAAATTTTTGTAATGAAAAATTTTGAAAACTTTTTTCATGGAAATCCGTTTCAGACCATTCTAAATCGATTCCTNATATTTTTGTTTCTTGATAGTTACTTGAGCAGAATTAATATAAAGGACAATAGATTAATGTAAAATGAAAAAAAATAAAATAAAATAATAACTACGATAATTTATTTGTAAGAGCTATAAAATTTACTATTCCTAAAAGATAGGTAATCACTAATTACAATATATATATATGTTTCTAAATAGTATTAGTCTAGAGACTAGAAGATAGCGTGCAAAAAATTGTCTGACTAACATCAAGCTAGAATTTAGTGTACAAGTTTTTCTTTTGATGCCTTTTAAGAATATGTCGACTAAGTTAGTATGAGAGGGGAAACCAGGAGGAGAGCGGCTATGTCCTGCCAATTATGGTGGACGATGTTATTTTCAATCTTCTGAGTACAAAATTAATTAGTAGACCGAAAATCAAGTTGATATTAGTTTGTCCCATGATTGGTTTGTTATTTAAATATTACTCTAAATCAAAAAGGTCACCTATCAATTGACAAACTAACATCAACTTGATTTTCGGTCTACTAACTAATTTTGTACACAGAGTCAGGAAAATCAAGTTATCGACCATAATTGGCGGGACATGGGTGCTTTTTACCATTTTTAAATGCTTATTGCCAAGCTATGTTCCCCAGACGAACTTAGTCGACCACATATTCTTAAAAGACGCTAAAAGATTAACTTATACACAAACTTATAGCTTAATGTCATTCAGACACATTATTGGCACACTATCTCCAGGACTATATAGGTTTAATGAGGCATATGCTAATAAATTAAACATATTTTTTACACCTTAATGTTTATATTAAGAAATAATTAACGAAAATGTTTTAGTATAGTCAAAATTCATAATACTTATTCACGTGGGGAAACTAGTTCATTACTATTTTAACCTTAATCTTAATCATGGATGATGAAAAATGGATGATCCATCTAGTAAATAACCTTTCAAACCCTTCAAAAAAAATCTACCACATCTTGATAAAAATAATTATGACCATATTCCACTGCTCTGATTTCTATTCCTTCCAATCAAAAACCCACAAACCTCCGAAATTAAACAAAAAAAATTGGATCCAATCAAAAGAAGAGAACGGTGAGACAGAAACCGTGACCTTATTTCCAGTTCAAGATGTGTAGGCCCTCAGGATCCCTATATGGTTTAGAACTATAATGGATACGCTCAGTACCACCTGGTTACCACTGTAGGGTTGTAGGGCCCCATCTTGAACACATCCTCTAAAACCATGGGAACTAGCAAACAGGTGTCCTGGAAACGCACTGCACCTTACCTACAGACTAACATCAACCACCCTTAAGAACTACTTCTTCAGGTAACTCAAAAGGTTTACTAAAGGGCAACCTATTTGGACCCTTTCTCTTTCATTTATTAAAAGATAATATTTTTAGCTATCTTCCCACGCAGCCCTTTCCCATTCAGTACCAGTGAGGCAGCTTGTTAGTAGAATGAGCATTTTGTCAATATTGGTGCTTTAAAATAAACTATCAGATGTGACCATATGTATTCACATGTTTAAAGACAAGAGGTAACCCTTGTATAAATTATTCTACACCAATCTATTCAAACAACATTAACCTTTAACCATTAAGTAAATACATTATAGAGTACTAATTAACCCCATTTGCAATATTAAAAAGTAAAATGTATTATTAGCTTAACTTTTTTTAGAACACATAAATTTTTATAGAAATAACTTAAATTTCACACTCGTATAGCTTAATAATGGTTACAAAGCTTAAATATAATTGTATAAAATATAAAATCATAATTTTCACTTTCTCATATAAAGAGAAAGTATTGCAATGGCACATAAATTCAATTTTTAAATTTTAATGGATTTTCCTTTTTTGAGGTCTCCTGAGTGCAAACATGGTTTTTAAAAATGTCTGTCTGTGTCTGTGCAGCCTAAACTACTGGGCTGATTTTGATGAAATTTGGCATACATGTTGAGAAAAATCATAACCCGTGGCGAGATCGAGAAATGAATCCCAAATGTACAATAAATGCCCAAATTAGGGGGTGCTGCCCCCAAAAAGTCTAAAAAACATGAAAAAAGTTATTACTCGAAAACTTTTTTTTTTTTTCTGCGTAGGCGTTGTTATTTATAATACATTTTTATCTTTATAATAAATTACAATAAATTGTTCAATAATAATTAAATATACCTACGAGAACTCGGAAACTAATACATAAATGGAAATCAATGGGTTAAGAAATTATGAACTCGGATATATGAGAAATTTTGTCTGAGTTGTCAAACTGATTTTTTTTAATAATACTAAAACTACAATATTGTTAATTATATTTCGTTTAATGATGGCAGAACAACAATAGAAACAAAACTATCTTTATTAACTATTTCGAATTTGGAGTTCTAGGTCTTCCGGTAGTGACCGCGTCAGAGTGGATGATATTTACGACGTTTCGCTTCCTATGCTAGAGGCATCCTCAGGGTAGAGCATGTTGTTCTGATGAGAAAAACAACGCAAACTGTTTTCAGGGACAGAGAGTTCACGTTATTTCTCTCATTAGTACAACATGCTCTACCCTGAAGATGTCTCTAGAGTAAGAGGCGAAACGTCGGAAATATCATCCACTATGACGTGGTCACCACCGGAAAACCTAGAACTCCATTATGAAACCAACTGCAGAAGCCTACGCACCAAGATATTTTGGATTTGTATAAAAAAATATCAATTTTTTTTTTCTTTACGATCTGCTGTTCACTATAAGTAGGTAGGAAAAAAACTTAATTTAGGAAAAAATTAAATCATGTTTGGACATGTGAAATGTTGGAAAGTGAAATTATGATTGCACCCATCTTGAAATTAAAAATTCTGGAAAAACAAGATATCCGGTTTTTAAAAGCAATCTCCATAAGAGAAATACAATTTTTAAGTTTTTGGTAGTTTTCATACTCAGAAAATTTAAATCAATTAATAATCATTAAGAGAAATAAAGATAAGTTAGCTAATTTTGTTGCACATAGCTTCTTCGCTTCTTATTGTTGGATGAATTGTCACATGAGATTCGATTCCCAGTGGAGACTCTTATTTTTAAGAAATATTAAATTTATTTTTAAAATATTAAATACACACACGGATAAAATAATATGGAGAACAACTGTGGGCTACTTTCGACTAACCATCCAAATTGATGTTCTTGTTACTTGAAAAAGATTGTGCATGGGTACACAGGGTTAAAATTGAAATGATTAACCAACCAACAATAGCCTAATTATGACCTACCATCCAAATTTCATAAAAATCGGTCAAGTCCTTTGATGCAGTGCATCGCAGTTTTGACCAACTGATTGACAAGACACCAAAAATGTTCCCTGATGTATGAAACGGAATTCTGTTCAGGAAGTTTTAAAATAGAAGATATAAAAATCTATCAACAGAATGATATCAGTGCTTCCGTTACCTTCGCTAAGCTCGGAGGTCATAAAAAATACCATGCTAAAATGTGATAATAAATTAATAATTAATCTATGATATATATGATCTAAAAAGTATAATAAGAAGTAGGACATTCCTAAAGAGAATAACAAATCATTATTTCTAAATTCATACGCAATTAATAAATATTAATATATGCATACAAATAAATGTCATTCCAGTAATTTATCACCATTTAAATTTTACGCCAATTAATTGACAAAATTATAAATCAAAACAAATTAAAAGATATATAATATATTCCGAAATAAAATCATACATCATCAGCGTTCCTTATATAATTATATCGTTCTGAGTGGTTTTTTTCAGCTTCGACAATCTGAATCCTGAATTTCAACTTGTTTTTTACACCGGAGATAAAGTGGAAAATGGGACTCGACACTAAAAAGTTTAAAAAGAAAAAAAATTAAGGACACTCGAGGACAGATATCTATCTGGACAAATCCATCCAGTTTGTACCGTTAGAAGAAATGCTTTTAAAATTGCTTATTATAATCGTTGACATTTCCTGTCAACTTCATATAAACCATTTTAGTTCTCCATTCTTGAATGAGTTGTGCATGTCGTTCACTTCTAACCAGTTATATTATTATGGCTGGTATAGACGTTTAATTATAGTCATAAATAACGACTGACATAACAACTCTTTATTTCATTACGCTCTGTAGCAATTATATGTAACGAACAATTAAAATATTAAGAGGTGCTTCACCCTCCGGTATTAAGTATATGGGAGTTAATTAAAGATTCCACGCTGTATTCATATTCAATTGAGCACGTGCCCAACTTCTTACGATTGTTAAATTTTTTTTATAAATTTTATTTCTTTATAAGCTTAATGAATATTTTATATTCGTCGGTGTCTTTATATATTCAGCGGTTGAATACAGTTGACACGTCGCTCCATGAAATTATTTCTATTCTATATCGGCTATAGCCGAATATATTTGGCCTAAGTTGAATTGAGGCCGTGGTAAGGAAATGAATCGTTCCATATTCCACCGTCATCAGACTTGCTCAGACATCTACAGATGGAATTCAAGGTTATATTGCGGTCAAGAGGAAATGATAGTCAGACCCATACACTCCGTGAATCGATAATGAAAAGTAATAATGGAATTAAAAAATGAAACAAAATAAAAAAGAGGAACAAACAAAATCGAAAACAATGATCGAAATCAGTTGAGGTTCATATAAGAATGACACACGAAGAATTATAAATAGTTATTGATAATAAAATTATTTCTAGCGGGAAATTCTTTAAATATTTTTTTTGAATTCATCAATAGCAATTCTTTCTTATTACTACAGGCAAATGAATGAAGGGTTTGTAAGAAAATAATCTTTTAATAATCGTGTAGTGTCCCGACGACGGGCGACGGCGACTCACCTCTAAATGATTTATAACGTTAAAAGCTATAAGCTGGGTTTGAGCCAGTGACCTCCAGCACATGAAGCAATAACACTACCACTGAGCCATCCCACCGTGCTGAATCTTCCAGCATAAAACTTACTATTTAAACAGTAAATAT
>KZ652253.1:171982-187453 GCA_001010745.2 Gerris buenoi
GCATAGTAAAATAATTTGTATGCTTTCCTGGTAGTTTATAAACTTATCAAATTTAAAAACACTCCGTAGCGAAGCACGGGTATCCAGCTAGTCATTTATATAATCGAGTAGTGTCCCGACGACGCCGACCTACCTCGAAATGATTTTGTTATTGCTAAGCTAAGGCAACCACATTTTTTCCAATAAAAATAAATGTTTGTTTTGATTTGCTGGTCTTTAAATAGATATAATAACAACTTCCGTTACAAGACTAGTAAATAGACAAAATAATTCTAAAACCCTAAACTAAACAGCGGCCGCACAGCGGCCGTTTTTGTGGGGTTGACGAGCGAAGCGAGTAGGGGGCAGAGCCTCCTAGTATTACTTAAAATATTATTTCATTAAAGTCTAAAAATATCATTTTTTGTTTAAGACAGTTGCTTTTGTAAGCCTATTGAATTTGAATTAAAAAAAGTTTTTATTTTTCTAACTTAAAAAATAATTATACGTATATCTGTATGTTAAAAATAAAAGTAGGTAGTACCTCTATTGCATTGTTTAATAATATTAAAACCATATTTTTACTTTTCGAAACGTATAATTAATAAAACAATAAATTGAGAAAAAAGAATAGGAACCATATTGTACTATTGAAGAACAATAAAGAAGCCTATACTGAAACAGATGGATAAATCGTGATCAAGAAAGGAAACCCTGAAGAAAAATTACTGATCAACATCAATCGAATTAGTAGTGAGGTAGTTTTTGGTAGCAATTTATAAGAAGTAATTTAAGTTTTAGGTAGATCTTTAATCAAGAGGAGTAAAACAGCCCGTATATGAATGTCTAAGTACCGCCCTTATAAGAATAAAAAAAGGGTTATAGAAGCCCTAAAAGTACGTGACGGTACTTAATGTTATCCAAGAACGGTTTTAAAGAGTTGAATAATTAAAACAAAGTGGGTGTTTTTTTCTCTTTTAAGTTTTTTCGGTATCCTAAGGGCTCATTGTATATCTTAGACTATATTATTTAAATGAGACTAGAAGGGTAAAGAAGCCCTTTGTACTATTTTTTTTATTCTTATTTAAGAGAATCCATAAAGGGCAGGTGATGCTTAAACTTTGATCACCTGATGAAGAAAAAAAAAGTTCTTTGAAAAAGTTAAATGAAGTAGAAATAATAAGAAGGAAGTGGTCATCAATTTGTGTACTTGAAGGGCTATAGAGATATTTTTTTGTATCGGAGGTTTTTGAAGTTGGAAATTTTAAGGTGAGTTTCATGAGTTTACACGTGGAATGAATTTAAATAAGTTGCCGCACTTGACACGTGCTGCACGCAAGTCTTTCTAAATAGATAATTTAAATGTTTTAAGAAGGATTTATGTATGAATAGAAATAATTTAATATGTAAACGGTTTCTACATAAATTGTGTCTAGAAGTTTACAGGTGGATAAAGAAAATTAAACATATTTCTGAAAACACATGTTCAGGTGTAATGGTTGTCCAAGTAATGATATTTTCTTTGATGTGTGTAATTTTAAATCTTTAAGCTGATCAAAAAATTATATGCTTTAGTTTAATTCGTTGTACCGGTCTTTGATTAAGTTGTGTTCCTCCTAATTTTAGGTAAATTGCTTTGATTACGAGTCTTTGTGCATACGTCGTAAAAAGTCTTTGCTTAAGCTTCTTCTGTCCTACCTCATGGAATTTTCTTTGATTACGTTTCTTTCCTTATACCATCTAACCTTCTTTGCTTAAGCTTCTTACGTCCTACCTAATGTAACTTTCTTAGATTACGTTTCTCTAACCTTCTTTGCTTAAGCTTCTTACGTCCTACCTCAAGTAACTTTCTTAGATTACGTTTCTTTCCTTACACCATCTAACCTTCTTTGCTTAAGCTTCTTACGTCCAACCTCATGTAACTTTCTTAGATTACGTTTCCTTACGTTTATCCTACCTCATGTAACTTTCTTTGATTATTTTTCCTTACGTTTGTCCTACCTCATGTAACTTTCTTCGATTACGTTTCCTTCTTTACACCATCTAACCTTCTTTGCTTAAGCTTCTTACGTCCAACCACATGTAACTTTCTTAGATTTCGTTTTTTTCCTGACACCATCTAACCATTTTTGCTTAAGCTTCTTCCGTCCTTCCTAATGTAACTTTCTTAATTACGCTTTATGCTTCTTACGCCGTCTTCAATTTTCTTTCCTTACACCATCTAACCTTCTTTGCTTAAGCTTTTTCCGTCCTACCTCATGTAACTTTTTTAGATTACGTTTCTCTATAGCGTCTTAACGTTTCTTTCCTTACAAAATCTAACCTATCTTGCTTAAGCTTATTCTGTCCAACCTTATGTAAATTTCTTTGATTACATTTCTTTATACCGTCTTTACGTTTCTTACATTACACCATCTAAACTTCTTTACGTTTTCTTCGTACCGCCATT
The DNA here is from genome assembly GCA_001010745.2 of Gerris buenoi. Taxonomy (NCBI): domain Eukaryota; kingdom Metazoa; phylum Arthropoda; class Insecta; order Hemiptera; family Gerridae; genus Gerris; species Gerris buenoi. Next base: position 174,411 of record KZ652253.1, read on the forward strand.
AATTTTCGTTCCTTACAACATTTAACCATGTTTGTTTAAGCTTCTTCCCTCGTACCTCATGTAACTTTCTTTGATTATGTTTCTTTATACCGTCTTTACGTTTCTTTCCTTACAACATCTAACCTTCTTTGCTTAAGCTTCACCCGTCATACCTACCGTAACTTCCTTTGATTACGTTTCTTTCCTCACACCATTTTTAACTTTCTTCGTCGGTAACAATTGTAGACATATCTATACTTATTGTCAAAATTTGTATTTTAGGAACATTGAATTTTTTTAAATCCTAGATTTTATTAATTTTATTTTCATTTCTAATGATATAAAATAGACTTATTTATTCTCTAGTACTAATCAAATATTCCTAATGTATATCAATAACTTGGAAGAAATGGCTATAAACTAAACATTTAAAATTATTGATAATATATTGATTTCGATAAAGAAACTTTTTTCCCAGAATCTGAGTATTTTAAATTTTAAATTGAGAGTCTTTTTAACATACCGTGGGTTTTTGGAAAGGTCGAATCGAGGAACATTTACTTATTCCCACACGTGTCAGTTTCTTAAAATATGAACTATGAATAGTGTTAAAGTGTAATCTCATTTGTTACTTCCATAAAATTATAGAAAAGGTAGAGTAACAGCGTTTCAAATAACGTCCTTGATTTTGTTTTTAAAATTAAACTTGAGCTGTTTATCATAATCTTTATCTTTATACCATATAATGTACAAATAAAATGCTTACTCTGTGATTTATTTATTTATTCATCTACAGTAATCTCCCTATTTCCTGTTTTTATGAAAATATAACAGCGCGGCTAAAATATATAAATAAGGTTATCCAGAACACACATACTAGTTCTCACTTATAGATGTGAGTCGTGGGCACTAACTGCCAATAGATTCAGCTGACTACAAGAAATGGACATGCGGTAACTTCGAACTTCGAAGAGTAGAAGGAAAAACGATACAATACCCTATGAGAAACCATATGATTAGGCAGAAGCTACAATCTCGTCGCTTTAAAGAAGCGTCGGAAAAAGCCAAACTTCGGTGGCTTAGCTACATCTCAAGGATGCACCCGAAAGATTCCCGTAAATGGTGATGGAGACAAAACAAAAGAGGCATGCGACCTAAGGGACGACGAAGAACAACAACGCTATGGAGACAGTACATTGAGTACTTCAACGAAGAGGTGTTAACTGTACACAAATCAGGCTACTCAATAAACACAGGATTGGACCACAGCTCTGGAGAAGGATAACTTAACAAGTAAATACATAATTCTACAAGATGTAGGAGGTATGCTTAAGGTTCTTAAAAGAAAGAACTTTATGAGTAAGTGTCAGTAGTAATAAAGTTCTCATCAATCAACTGATTTAAATAAAGGATTTTAGACTGATATTGAAATTGATGGAATTGATTTCAACTTCTGGACCTATCATAAGAGAATTTGTGGTCTTGTACAAAACCATTACATCGCTCAGCAGCTAAAAAGCCGTCCAATAATAATTTAGTGGACATCATAGATCAAGCAAGAAATCGACAAAATTTAAATGCCTATATACATTGAATATGAATTAACAATAATTTCAGTCAGATAACAATCGTAGAGGCTTCCCATTTTATACTCATGTTATAATGTAACAATTCAAGGATTTAGGAAAGTGAATAAATGCGGTTAGAATCAGAAATTCTACAACCCTTCAGCAAGATTTAGAGCCAAAAGAAATACCAATTTGTTGAGAAAAGAAAATTTGACTGTAATTAACTTGCTTTGTTTCTGACCTTACCGAAGGTAACGGAAGCTAAGAGATCCTTCTGAAGAACGACATTTTTTTAGGTCTCCGATTTCAAAAAGTCCGAAACAGAAATCCGAACGTCCGAAACGTAAGGGAGCATTTTTGGTTCCATGAATCAACATATCTTAAAAAGTACTCATCTGTTTTTATTAATGTTTGGAGGGTAGGTCATAATTAGCCTATTGTTGGTTCCAATATAAGTTTCTTCACATGCGCACATACATTTATTTACACCTATCACCTACATCTTCAAAAGTACTAAATCGATTTTTCTAAAATTTGGATGGTTTGTCGAAATTGTCGATGGTTGTGGTATTTGTTGGAAGCAATTATTATATTTTACCTTTCGCGAGAAGCACTTACGGAAGCCATTTTACTTATTTAATTATTTATCGAATCGTAGGAACAAGTGAAACAAGTCTGGTCTTCACACCGAATAATATATAAATCTAGATTATTCATGCTTCTAGAACTAAGATTACTAGGAATTGATTGAATGGACTCTGATTTCAACATGGCCGCATATGCTTATGCTTCTCGCTTGGAACATGTCCAATGTCCAAGCATGTTAATAATCTACTCCAGGATAAAGTTGAGGAGTAAATTTATGATTTTAGGGTGAGTATCATAATATTTTTTTAAAAAAAAAAGATTATTCTTTGACATAATAAGTATAGAAAATTAATTCATATTAATACGTTTCTTCCGTTTTTTAAATATTTATACGTAGGTGAGAATCTTAAATAAGTCATAAAATAGGAAAGTTTTGAAAGTTATCTTGAATTAAAATCTAATAAAATTTTATGGTACATATAAATAAATATTACATAAGTAAATACTTAAAACATTTCCCACAAAAGGTTTAAATAATTACTTCGAAAACTCTCCATATTTTATAAAAAAAAGACTCCTATGGTGAATCAGAAGTATGTATGTCCTTAATTTTTTTAAATATATTAATATTAAATAGTGAAATCAATAAGTTAATATCAAATAAAGTTACGTAAAATATATATTTATATTGGTCAGCTTCGGCTGCCTTCTGGGAGGTCTACGTATTGACAGATACAGTCAAGATGTTCTTCTAAAATTCCATGTAAATGTAAATCATATTTTAATATTTTAGGTATTCTAGCACGTTCATAATTGTTATAAAATTGTTAATAGTCTGATACATAAGACTTTTTGAACACATAATATGTACATATTACATAAGAGATAAAAATATGCATGAGGAATGGGTATAATAGGAAATAATTATCATTGTTTAGATGAAGGGGTTTGAAACAAAATGGCAATATAAGTAACACGTGGGGTGTTCAAATTGAACTAAACAATTGTCTGGTGTACAAGTGCGGACGAGCGGGAAGTGTAAGTTTACAATCTTCGATTTTATTTTATTATTCAGGACTCTATCACGTAAAAAGTAAATAATTATACGGATATTTTTTGGTTTAAAAACTGAACTTATGTCTATCAGATGTGATACCTCAATGGCGTCAAAATCTTGCGGCGAGCCCCTATATCGCACCTAGATCAATAATTGACCCTCTTGGATGGCTCTCCTGATAATGAAACTCTAAATAAGTTGAAGTGACATTGAACGATGAAGCTCTAAATAACTTGAAGAGACATTAAACGACGAAACTCTAAATAATTTGAAGAGACATTAAACGACGAAACTCTAAATAATTTGAAGAGACATTGAACGATGAAACTCTAAATAATTTGAAGAGACATTAAACGATGAAACTCTAAATAATTTGAAGAGACATTAAACTATGAAACTCTAAATAAGTTGAAGAGACATTGAACGATGAAACTCTAAATAAGTTGAAGAGACATTAAACTATGAAACTCTAAATAAGTTGAACTTCACGACGAGGTATTAACTGAAAATCTTAAATACGTTATACTAACTGCTCCAAAAAACTTGGAAGATAAACAATTTTAAGATATCACCTACCTCTTCAGAAATGAATACACTAATTAAAAACAACACTAACATTCAAATACAGTGAGACAGTGTGTGTGTAAAGGTAGTATCTGCAAGATAAGTTACAACTTTAGAATATTTTAAGAGTAAACTATGCAAATTAGTCACCTGTCCAATAAGGGCTAACCCTTTTAGGTCTAAAGGGGCTAATAAAAATTTTAAAAAATAGTTTACGGTAGCCATATTGATAATAAAATAAAAAAGCAACCCTTAATTAATGCTAGCGCTTCCGTGTTCAAGTTATCGTTATCTATTAAAAGGGTAGAAGGGCTACTCATAAAAACTTAGACGTGACCCATTCTAAAGAAAAAAAAATGATTGACTACATACCTTACGAGTATGAGGAAGTCAAAAGAAAATTGGTTGTATATATGAATGACAGTATGCATTATGTTTAATATAATTGAAAAATGAAAGGGCACGTGTTAGCATAGTTTATAGTCTAGTCTAGTTAAACTAGACGTTTATGTGTGAAATATAAATAAAAAAAAATAGTAATAAAGCAGGTGTTTGTCTGAAATTGCCGCAAGTGAAGTTCAAGTGCTTACAGGTAACACTTAAAAATAACACCTTGGACTAATTGTTGGAAGGGCGGCTGATTGTAAAAAAACTAATTTAGTTTCGGATCTATGATAGAAGAAGGATGATCAAATGATAAAGTTCAAAAGTTATGTTGCATAATAAAATAAATAAATAATCATGATATTAAGTAAAATGTTATTTAGCATACTTGTAACTAACTATAAATTTTAAAATTAATTTTACTTGATAAAGCAAACTCCCTTTTTTTGATGTTAACCCCCACTTATTTTTGGATATTTATGACATAGTACTTAAAGAGATTTTGAAGAAAAATATAAACTGCCTTGAAGTATTAAGCACAATTACAGGATTTTAAAAATTCCGTCAAATACCTACTTGCCAGCAAGCTTTCACAATGGTTTCTTCAATCATAAAAATTCATATTTTCAACTTTTTTTTTTAAAATATGTATAGAAAGTTGCAATTCGGAGGAACAAGGTGTGCATATTATCCTTTAAGCCAGACTACACGGGTAGAGTAAAAAGGGTAGAGTAGCGAGTAGAATGCACTCTACTTCCCACTCTACCAATTTTAGTAGTTACTCTACTCTCCTGTTTACTCTACCCGTGAAAAGCCGGCTTTAGTATCGAAGGTAGGCATATTATTTTATTCAATTGGCGGTAAAATGGCCACCATTATGGATACGCGATATATATTTATGATCTGCATTTCAATTAATCATTAAACATATACTCCACTCAAAAATTACTAAAAATTTAAATTTTGAGTCACCATAGTTACGACCAACTAAAATCTGACTTCTTAATTTCACAATATTCAAGTTTATATTAAGTTAACAAAATTTTTCCCTGTTTTTAGACAATACATTTTAACTCCCATACCTAATTTCAAATCTCTAGCTCTAGCTGCAATAGGTCCGGAGATACAATCTAAGATGTCTGAACTACCATAAGCATAATGGTTTCTAGGATTACCTCAAAACCCTGAAAATAAGCCATGCCATAATTAATAAACATCTAAAGGCCCCCATACGCGGACAAAATGTTTGCGCAAATAACATGTTAGCGCGAGAATTTTGACCTTATATGGGATGTTTGATGTTTGCACAAAAATCATGTTTGCTCATCATGGAGGGGGTCCAAAATGCTTTAATTTGGTTCCAGTAAAGAATGGTACGGCTGTGTCAAATATGTATGTCTTTCTATTGTGAAATAGTGCTTCTTTCTTTTTATTTATTTATTTTTTTTATGACACAGAAAGAAATTAAAAAATAATTTAAAATATGGTGTCAAATATGATCAAAAAGAAACACCAACATTAAAATAATGTAGGTAGATATATGAAATTGTTTATACATATATATGAATATTTTTTTAAGCGTAAAACATGTTTTTCAGTCGAGATACTTCCCTTATTATGATTTTAAGGTGATAACAATGTTATATCTCAAAAAATCTTCTTCATATATTTAAGAAAAAAGAAGAAACTTGAAAGATAAAATTTTTATCTCACTTACACCAAACGAGTATTTCTTTTTTTATAATTTTTTACTACCACGATTTTTTTTTTTTCTTAAAAAAAATAGAAAGGTCCTTAGCTTTTACTGACGTAACAGTTAAAAAGTATGTCAAGAAAAAAAGTCGACTCGCATAAAGAGTAACTGATTAAAGGGTTTTTTTCCCTCATGTAAAAAGAAGTGTCACGAGAGGAATGAAAAGTAAAAATACAGAACGACTTTGAAAAGACGCGGAAAAGTATGAAAAGCGAGAGTATGAAAAGAAACGCAGTAAATATTTTCCCGAATAAAAAACAGGAAGGGAGGGGGGGTGCTTTAGGAANCCCTCCCCGGTGTCCTCCCCCCTCCTGGAAAAATTCATATGGCCACTATACTATATTTAGTTGTATACTAAATACTAAATTTCAAATCGCTAGCTAAAATAAGTCGGAAGATATAATCCAAGATGCAACGGACGGACAGACGAACTACTAAAACCATAAGGATTTCTAGGATGACCTCGAAACCCCCAAAAAAAGCCTTAGATAAGTCTTGAATAAAACGAGTAATTCTCAAATACTTTTAACAATATTATGTATCGTTATTCCTTCTTTAATCGGCCTAATCATAACTCTATGGAAGCCGAAAGCTGCGCTTTGAAAATAGAAATATCATTTTACGAGGAAAGACCATTTCTTCAAATCAATAATGAAATAATATTATAAATTTAGCTGGAATATCAAATTATCTCTAGGCATTTAAGCACGAGGGGAATCCCAATTGAACACACTAACTAGAGAAATATTTATAAAATAAAACTACGAATTCAAATCGGTTCCTCTTATTTAGAATTCATATTAAGAAATGATTGAAAACAAATAATGAAGAAAGGAAAAATCTAGTTTAATTTAGTAGAGTAAACAAAAAGTGCAATAGATTACTTTTTATCACAAGAGGCGGTAGAGTAGAAGAGTACCTTTAAAGTACGTTTTGATTTTCTTTAAAGATTATAAACCGTGTAATATATTCGAAAACATTCCATATACATATTAAGGTATTTTTGAAAAAAAAGAAAGAAAAAAGATAATTAATTTAGAGAGGGATAAAAATAATTCAAGAGTGATGAAGAACACCTCTTTTAATCTCTTTTTAAGAAAAAGGCACAGCGAATAGTAAATTATTCTCTTATGGGTGAAAAGTTAGGTCGTGCATTTCCTGAGCAATAAAATGTCAAAATTCCCAATTCTATGAAAGGTCAAATTTTATTTAAACAACTATAGGAAGAAGTCTTTGTTAAACAAATACGGATTAGCAAAAAAGGCAGTAGAACAAGTGGCCTTAATAATATTTAAATAGGGTTCAGTAGAAACTGAATGCTGAGTGTAATAGCCGTTCTAAACGACCAGGCCACCCAGTCACAGAGCTGGAGTTCCCCGAACAAGATTCTCAGGTAATTTACCAAAACGCTGTCCTACTTTTTACTCAATCACTCGCGTGTAGTTAATGTTGTTTTAACCGCCCTCGTTTTTTTCCGAGTAGAACTAGGTACATTCCTTCCTTAGTAGTGAAGAAAAGAGTAATAAAAAGTGATGAGTATATTAAGGAGTAAGACACAATGTATCATTAATATAAGCTATAATCATATCAGAGAGTTATTTCATCTCTAAATTGCTTAAAAATATCCACAACTAAGAAGAATCAAACGATTGAGCATGACAACAGATATTTAACTATGTAAGTCAGTCAGATTAAAATGGTTAACTAATTTTATCGGACTTAAGTTTATTTATCGTAAAGGTGGAGATACAAATGCCTGTACCTTGAACAAAAACATGCCAGCTACTTGCTCGTGGATGTTAAATGGCATGCCTTTAGCTGGCAAGCAAGCAGATAAAAACTTAATAAAAATCCTCGGTATGCCAGTTACTGGCAAATACCCCTTTTGGCATGCAAGCTACTTCCCCAAATTGACGGCATAAGAAAGACGCCTTAAGAATAGCAAATATTTCCTAGCACCACTATTGCTGAAGGATATTCCTAACTCTGCTTGAACTACAAGTAAAGATAAAGAATGTGCATACGTTTGTAACCTTTCCTATTGCTGCGATATGTAAACAAGGATTTGTCCTACTTCAACTAAAATTGATGAGAATAAGCAAACGTTGGCAATCTTACCTACTATCCAATTGATGATTAAGGATTTGTCCTAACTCCAACTTCAACTACAAAACTGAACAGGTAGAATATGCAAACGTTTGTAATCTTTTCTACTGCAGCCATATGTGAGCAAGGATTTTTCCTACTTCAACTAAAATTGAAGAGAATAAACAAACGTTTGCAATCTTACCTGCTACTCCAATCGACGAATAAGGATGTGACTCAACTCCTACTTCAATAACAAATGAAGAGGTAGAATATGCAAACGTTTGTTATCTTTTCTATACTACCACCTTAGGTGAACAAGAATTTGTCCCACTTCGACTAAAATTGAAGAAAATATGCAAACGTTTGCAATCTTACCTGCTACTTCAATTGATGAAGATTGGGTCCTATACTTCAGCTGAAGTAGGACAGTTAGGATATGCAACAATTGCAATCTTTCTTACTTTTGCAATTGTCAAACAAGAATTTGTTTTAACTCCACCTGCAACTACAACTGAAGAGGTAGGGTATGCAAATGTTTTTAATCTTACCTACAGCTGCAATTTCTTTAGAAGGATTTATTTTAAATCCTGCTTCAACTAAAACTTAAGAGACCATAATAAAATTGATTTTGTTGTAAATTATTAATTTTGAAATACCAAGTTAAATGGAACATGAGTTTATTTTAATTTCTTTTTTAGAATTTATTATTTCAATGGAAGCTGTAAAATGTAAATATACTGATTTGTTTATTTGTTTTAAAGCAGATATATTATTGTTCTATAGATAGGGAAGGACCATGATGTTTAGAGGGTATAACCGTGGCCATAGCAACAGGTTACTGATTCTTGAATATGCATGGCGTCTTCTTCACTAGAGCGAAAAGATTCACACAGATATTAGTTTGCCTTTACCATATATATACGTATACGTACACAAGACACCAACGTACATATAAAAACAACAGTCATGTGATACTCTAGTATTCGCATCATTGTATTCACAATATCAAACGAGTTCAATGACTTCAGTTCTTACTTCATATACAAATTATTCTGACTTTTAAAAAACAAAAATTAAAACTGTATCATTGCACCTTTTTCTCCGTAATTTTTGGGAGAAAAAAAAAAAATACCGTAACTCCGACGATAATTTGCATCATTTCTGACATTATTAACATTAAGAGAGGATATTTCTATAAAAAACTAAACATATAAAGAAGACTCAAAAACATGTAGGCCCACAATTGCACCTTAACAATAATTTAGGAATAAATTAATTAATAATTCGAAGCGGTTTTCATTTTTTATAAATAGTGTATATAAATTATTTAAAATTTATGACACTTTTTACTTATAACTCAGGAGCATTTTGATGGTTCTGAACGGAATTATTTTAAATCGATTTGATGGAATTCTATTTCATTCACAGTCAATATCAACCTACAGTCTATAAGATTAGAGTTGGCACAATCGAAGGCAGGAAAATTTTGAGGGAAACGATTCTATTGGTCCGCCATCTTGAATGCAACTTCAGAAAAAAAATGCCCTACTCTACCCCTGTTCCACAAAAAATATAACATGGCAACACTGATTTTCCCTTTTTATAACCCCAAAACTACCTCCACGTTTGTTGTTTCCCGCCTTCGATTATGCCAACTCTAATATTATAGACTGTAGTTATCATTAAATATTGATATAATTTGAGTTTGATAGAATTTTATTTCATTAACAGTCAATAGCCACATAGTTATCAATTGAAAGAATTTAAGTTTATTTTGATAGGATTCAATTTCATTCGCGGTTGATATCCTTAGTCATCAATAAATATTGATAGAATTTACGTTGGGTTTGATAAAATTCTATTTCAATCACAATCGATATCAACTTAGTTTTCAATTGATAAAATTTGAGTTTATTCTGTTTCGTCCGCGATTGATATCCACTAAGTTATTGTTAAATATTGATAGAATTTGAGTTGGATTTTATAGAATTATATTTCATTCAAGGTCATACACACTTAGATATCATTAAATATTCTAGTAACTACTAAGAAAAGAATACGATGTTTAAAACTAAAACAGTCACCAACCTTATGGACCAATGGGAAAATTAAAAAGAACCTGAAGCTTTTTCTTCATCCAAAGCTATCACATTAAACCAGATCAATAAAATAAATTAGCATTGCTAATGTCCTGTCTAATTAAGAAAAACAGAATTTTCTTTTCAAGTTAAATTTAAGGTCATGCCATCCAAAAAGTAGAACAAACAATGCAGATGACACACAAAAAAGTATAGCGAACAATAACAAAAATATTAAAATTATTTATTTCCTTCTAAGTAAGTGAGCTTGAATAAGATTTAATACAAATAAAATGTTAAAGAGGCGTGAAGTTGGTTCAACTAAGACTAGAAAAGGTCAAGGGAAGTCCTTCCTAGCTGCTCATAGTATGATCAGATCTATTACAAGCTGGCATATAGCCCATCTTACTTCTCATAGTTAAAACTGCCTTTATCTCTTGTACTTTATGTCATCTAGTGGCAAAACAACAACGTCTCACATAATTGGCACTTAATAGAGAAAGGTAAACATATGCTAATGAAAAAAGCCTTTAGCACAGCGTTCATGAGCTCAATGCATGTAATTTTAGAGCTACGCTACTTCTTGAATTGTAAGTTAAAATACATGATTATTTTGATAGAGAGATTTAAAAGTAAATTTATTCTAGATAAGTCCCACATTTTAGAGAGAACGTGAACATTGAAAACTATTTTATGTCAGCGAAGGAGTTTGTATCCTTTTTATTTTGCAAAACAAACAAAAGTTTGATTAAGTTAAATAACAAAGACATGTTCGAAATACATTTTACATTAGCTATTAAATTTTTAAACTCAAATTTGTTAGAAGGTGTAAAGCGATTAAAAATTGTTGACTATTAAATTAATGCAACATTTTTAAAGGTATAAATTAGATTAAATATATTTCTTGAGATTAATTTTTTAATAATTTACAATGAAATTCCAACCTACATCTTACTCCATTTAGAGTTGGAGAACATAAAATGCAACATTTTAACGGCTTAACTGCATTTACATTCAATATATTTCTTAAGATAAGTTAATTATATACAATGTAATTTCAATGTTAATGATATAGAATGTAATTTCAATGTCAATTATATACAATGTAATTTCAATCTGGTTGTTACTTCTGTTAGCGAGGAGTATAAATAATATTTTAACGGCTTGATTACATTTATATGCAGTATATTTTTTTAGATAAGTTAATGAGATATACAATGTAATTATTCACTTATCACAACAGTAATAAGTAAAATCTTTTAGGAGGTACACGACCCTAAATAGATTGCAAATTAGTGTGGTATTTGGCTTCTCAAAAAAAAAATCATAGGGGGATCATCTGTGGGTCATTTCCTAACAACACACTAATTCTGAGCAAAATAGGTTGGTTAAAACTTGAGAAATTGATATTTGGCAATTTTACCGTTTGCGCATTCACATTTGTTACTATAAATCCAATTACAATGACATTCATACAGGATAATATAGGTCATAACCTGAGCCATCCATAAAAAATGTTATCGAAGTCGGAATTAATTTGTAGAAGTTATGCGTGGTAAGGATTAATGGACAAACAGACAGACACGAAACTAAATTCGTTCAGGAAGGCCTGAAACGTATATACGTAATACAGGGGTGCCCACGAGGGGGTATAACAGCGCACAGTGAGTAAAAGGTATATAAAAATGTCAGAGAAACANCAAAAAGGCATCTTGAGTTTGATCCTCCATGACGTAATACATTATTTTTATTCTTCTTCCTTCCTTCTTGTATAATAATAATACATTAATATATTAATAAAAATAATCTCTATGCACGTATTGTCATTAATGTAATTTTTTGCATTTGTAAATATCTAAGTAATTTTAGTGTAATAAATATTTAAATGTTAAATTAAACAAATTAAATTTTAAAGTTTATAAATTATTCTTATCATCCCAAAATATTTTGAGTATTTATATTTTTGGTATTTATGACTTGGGTCCCAAATGCCCAGGGGCCCGGGTCTCCAGGGGGCCCGGGCCTGCTCTGGTTTTTTACAACCAAAAAAGGCAAGATGGGTATTGTAATTAGTGGCATAACTATGGACCCGAATTGTGAGCGAAATTGAAATTACTATCTCGGTAAGGGCCCCTTTAGAACATAATAAGGGTAAGGGTAGACATAGTAAGGGGACGCCAATCAGTTCTGAACGCAAATGTTTTTATTTTCTCATCAATTGTTTTTGGCGAGGGGCCCCAATGCTCTAGCTAAGTTTGGGAGGGACAGGCCCAGGCCCCCAGGAGCCCAGTGTTTTGGGGAGGGGGGGTTTGGATTTTTACAATAAAAAATGCAAGAAATTCACAAAACACGTATTTTTGTAATAAAAATTTTTAAAAATTTTACGGGGGAGGCCCCGCTTTTTTTATTACAAACCCGTTGCTTGTTCAAAGGGGCCCGGATGCTAACTTACCCAAGGGCCCTCTGAGCGGCCCTGGCTGTTCTACACTATTCTCACGCATCTTCAACTTACCCTTCGCATTCCATAACTATGCACAGACCTTGCAAAAAATATCGCTAAAGCAGTCTAAATAGATTTTTCTCGAGAAAACGGCTTATATCGTTAGATTTGTATTTAAATGGATTACATTTTAGAATTTTTTAATCAAAATCGTCGGAATCTTTTCGTGAAATATTTTTTTCAGAGTTTTTTGGGGGTAGCGCCCCCATATTTGGAGCTAAAATGTCATTGCTCGATTTAAGTCGATTTTGTCTCGGTCTCGTGAGTATAATTTTTCTGAACAGTATGCCAAATGTCGTCAAAATCGACCCAGTAGTTCTGGCTCCAGGCGTCTTTACAGACGGACATTTTTTAAAAACCACTTTTTTGGTTCCCAACACACCTTTTACACCGACGGAATTATTAAAAAATCACAGGGAAGTAATTGCGACCAAGTACTTTTTAGGGTTTTGTAGATACTTCTCAAAACCCTTATTACAATTAT
>KZ652253.1:204749-228185 GCA_001010745.2 Gerris buenoi
CCATCACTTTATGGCTTCTTCAGGCTACAACAATAATCCAAAAATCAACAACTTTAACAAACATTAACAATATTATCCCAATGATATAATTTTTAAATATTAATAAATTACTATTTTGATTTCGGTAATTACAATAACAAAAATTTAAATTAAATAAAAAATTATTAAAAAGAGTTAAAAATACCTTGTAGGCTCCCTGTTACATTAGTCTTCTTTTATAAAACAATGTTCAGTTAAAAATATGTAAATTTTTACACTTTGTCAATTTATAAATGAAACAAGGAAAAATTTAAATACACACATTTATGAATCCTCCCTGTTTTAAATCCAGGGAGAGACTCTCTTAATATATAATATATAAAAAGAAATAAAACCCTAAAAAGGCCAATTTCTAAGAAGAAATTAATCTACATATATTTAAATTGATGTATAACATGCCATGGTAAGTAATAACTTTTTTTTAGTCACCCACCATACTGGCCGGGGCGCCATCTTGGAAATATTTAGTGTAGAAACTCCAAAATGTGTCCAGTTGTCTCAAACGCCGAGATGCACCTGTGTTCCAAATTTTATGTTTCTTGCTATAGTAGTTTATGAATTGAAACAAGCCAACGGGCAGACGACACCAACAGACAGAGCCGTTATATAAGGTTTCTTTTTGTACTTTGTACAGAGAAACCTAAAATGGACAATGAAGGATGAAACTTATATGGGACCAACAATTGGCTAATTATGACCTACTATACAAATTTCATTAAAATCGAACGAGTAGTTTTTAAGATAACTAAACATTTTTTGTTCGCCAAAATTTAGCGACCGACAAACCAAGAACCAAAAATTAAGCAAACCGTGATGTCTGAAAAAGAATTCTGTCTAGGAATCTTTGAAATCGAATGATTTAGAATATTCTTGTTCTTCAGAACGATCACATAGCATCCGATACCTTCGGTAAGCTCGGAAAAAAAAATTTAAAAATATAAATAACTTAAAGAATACAACTATTTCCATATCATGATAAACGTTATACAAAATCATTAAGATTTATATAACAGAAGATCGTGATTGTACTTTGAAACGCAAATTTGTCGGGAAAAAAGGTAATTTATGCAAATGACATTGCAAGGTGATTACATTTAAATTAGCTGTAAAGAAAAAAAAAGAACCTCATTAACAATATGAACGTCTTACTTAATGATTCAAAAGTTTATTTTTCTCGTTTTCTTTTAAGGACATTTAAATATTATTAATATTTATGACTATATCTTTATTTTATTTTTAAAAAGGAAAAAAACTTTTAGTTTTATGCAAATAAAAGGTAATTTTTTTTTCATTGATAATTTACATGGTTCAACCCTGATTCTAAAGAAAGAGAATATGTAGGTGACAATGTGGTTTAAAGGTGGGGATTTTTTTTTTTTTTTATTTAATTCTATTTTAGCAAAGTCTAACGGTAGTTTTGATCGTGAGCTATCCCCACTACTAAGTCACTTGGAAGCCTTGACTCTGTAATAGTGGAATAATACATTCAAATGCCGTCCAGCGTAGAGTAAACATCGAATGTAAAGGGCGTGGTGTTGAACATTAATTCCATCACTTTTACGTATTTTACTTCTTTCTTTTTTGTTCAAGATCAATGTTTTATAATGGCTTTTTTCTAAACACTTCTAAGGTATTAAAGAGATTTTAATTTGATATGATGAAAACAATCATAGATCTATATGTGGTTTTACCCACCTTTTACGTAGTCAAATTGTACATAGCAGAAAAGATACTTCTTTAGATTGTTACTCTCCTATGTGTTTTTAGAATATAAATGACTTTAACTAAATAACTATTAGAACAAAGTGATGTTTAGTCTAATAGACTTTAGAACAAAGGAATATCACATTTCTGTTTTTATAAGGGGAGTAGCAGTCTAAAAAAGAACATTCCATACACCTTTTTTAGATTGTTACTCCCCACTGTTTTCTTTATAAGGAGAATAACAATCTAAAGAAGTGCCCAAGAAAGGTCGAAATAAAGCTCTACTTTTATTTAAAATAACATTAAGAGTATGTTATGTACTCGTAAACTGCCTGGATCGAGGGACTTCATTTACATTGGAATACAATTTATGTAATTCCTTTAAAATGACCTCCATAGGCACTAAAATATCTAATCTACTATTTCTATTGATTCTAATTTAAGGCCCTTCTTTAAATTGTTACTCCCCTTATAAGAAAAACATAGGGATTAATAATCTAAAGAAGGTGTAAGAAATTTTCTTCTTTAGACTATTAATTCTCTTATAAAACAGAAGTTTGGTATGTAAATTGGACTTACCATCTCTTTGTGTTAATAGTTATTTAGTAAAAGTCGTTTATATTCTAAAACATCATAGGGGAGTAACAATCTAAAGAAGTACCTAATTTGATTTAGGATAAGGAAGGGCACCGATTTTTATTAAAAACTTCTATTATAGTGTCCATTGTGCACCAAGAAACGCTAATGTATAAATGAATAAATATGAATAAAATCGAGGTCAAAAGAAAGGAAAAAGACTGACTTCTATAAATGTTTCTGGCACTTCTTTAGATTGTTATTCCTCTTTTATAAAAAAACAAAAAAAAAAAAAAAAAAAAAACAGAGGGGAGTAACAATCTTAAAATTGTGTACGGAATATTCTTTTATGGACGGTTACTCCCCTTATAAAAAACAAGCGTGATGTATCTCTTGTCCCAAAGTACATTAGACTAAACATTCCTTTGTCCTAATAGTTATTTAATCAAAATCATTTGTATACTAAAAATATAGGGGGGTAATAATCTAAAGAAGTATCATGTATCAAAGATTTAAACTTACAAGTTCAATAAAAGAAAAATATATACAAAGAAAAGACTAAACACGTTATACTAGGTGGTCTTATATAAATATCAAAACGCACAAATATATTATATAAAATAATTATATACAAGTTGGTACATTTCCATAAAAATAGAAAAAAACAACCGTCCTGACAAGGTACAATTTTTTTTTGAAAAAAAAAATACCACAAAAAAGTTCAAATTACGCCCCATATTAACATTCATATTCAACCCCCTTATTGTGTGGAGAATGTAAGGTTAACTCACGGCGCGCATGACAAATATACATATATGACCATATGTCTACGACATTTCTTTTGTTAGAATGAGACTGTTAAGAAAAACTGAATAGAACTGAAAAAAAAGGTTGTGTCCGTGACTGCCTTAATTTTCTGGACGTTCAGGTGTTATACTGTTCACGTTCAAGAACATACACTTATATCAGACTAATTTCTTTTGTGAATTATATTGTATAATATTTATGTAAAGTAAACATTTTATTTTGAATATTTTGGAATAAATGTATATCAAAAGCTGCTCTATGGCTTTAAGTTGAACCTAAATTATATTTTATTTTGAAAGGAGGAGAGTGCATTTATCGAATCTTTTGTTCTGTGGTGATCATTCAGAGTGAAATTAGATCATTCAATTGTATGTTTATAAGATGTGTTACTTCACTAGGAATCTTTTTTTTTTAATATTTTGTGTTTTAGGATGTCTGCGTCACTGAGACTCAAGAAGTAAGCCTAAACTCTTTGGTGCTTAGTTAAAAGTTCCCGAGAGGTCTATTAACTAATATTATATTGATGGGAGACACAAGATTAGCACATCAACTTCTATCATCCGTATTATCTATTTTAATGGACCGACAGACGCAACTTCCAATGAGAAGTTTCCAATTTACGATCATTTCCAATGAAAAGTTTCCTATTTACGATCAATTCCAATGAGAATTTTCCTATTTACGGTAATTTCCAATGAGAAGTTTCCTATTTACGATCATTTCCAATGAGAATTTTCCTATTTACGATCATTTCCAATGAGAAGTTTCCTATTTACGATCATTTCCAATGAGAAGTTTCCTCACGAACTTCAATGAACTTGAAAGTTCGCACTAAAAGTTTCATTACGAACTTCCAATGAGAAGTTTCCTACCACCGAAATAAGTCTCTCCTCACGGGAATCTAACTAAACTTAAGAAGCGAGTTAAGCTGGTCATACACGTAGAGGTATATATGACAGGTAAACTGGAGTGAGTGTTTGTCTTCAGTTTAAACCTTGACTTATTTTGTCCAAAATAGACAAATGTATAAAAGATTATACATCATTAAAATCATATATTTCGAACTAATCTAAGTAATACAATATCGGAAAAAAATTAAAATAACAAAAAATATTAATCAATTTCATTTAATAATACACCCCTATTATTTAAACAATTACAAAACATCCAAAACGAAATTCAAGTTAAAGTTTAATCTACTGTAAAATTAATTTGCTAATCATAGAGTGTTATTAAAATAATAAAAGGATTCGATTCGGAGGATTATTTCAGAATAAGGACCAAGGTGGAGTCAAAGGTCCTGTTAAGCAAGGATAAAGTCAAAAGATAACATTCAAAAAAATGATTTAAAAGCAATTAAGTCCTTGAACCTTTGATAAGTTTGGCTGAACGAAGATACAAAGATACTATTGTACATTCTAATGAAGATAAACAACGAAAATAAATCGTTTACCAAATATAGAAGAAGTACTTGGTAATTTATGGTCCCCGCGAACCAGAATATATAAAAAAAATAAATATTCCTGGGTGCAGTTTTAAAGGTGGTGGGTTTTACACCATTTTACATCTCACCAAGTGGTCTTTTAATGAAAAAAAAAAAAAAAATCATTATCAAAATATGTCACATATTGAGGTTTGGCGTTACTTTAGACTGGAGTAAAAAATTAAAATACTCTGCCTTCGCAAAAACTTATTTTAAGTGCAAGAGAGTATTTCAGTTGAAGAGTAAGTGGGCAAACGGAGTCGATGGAATACAAATAAAAGCCTTTCCACAAAATCGATTTTAATTTCCAAATTTAAGCCTCCAGGTTTAAGCCTCTTGGGCATCATCAGTGCCGGTAAAGGTAAAAAACCTGATAGGAGTCGAAATGGGGGACAAAAAACCGACTCTCTCCCACTGATGTTGGCTTTGGAAATAAAAATTAAATTCGTAGAGAGGCTTTCGATTTTTATAATTGTTTAGTTATTTAATTCTTTATCTTAGTCATAATTAAAATAAATTATAGTTGTTATTAATTATTGCAGTTAGTAAAGCACTTCATTTGAGCACTTTTTTTTCACACCCGCAAGGAACAAGCATTCTCCTACCCACGAGTAGCTGAGGGTAGTTTCACATGAAATTATAAATGCGGAGACAACCTGGAGCAAAACCAAGAGAGGAGCCACCGATTTAGGCGAATTGAATAAATTTCGGATGATATACTTGGAATAACAGGAATTAAATCAAATTAATCATCAATGTTATTAGATTTATTTATAGATTATCATTTAACAATTTAGCATGCTGCCCATTTAGTCAACTTAACACCGCGTCGTTTTGTCTGAGCTGGTGTAAAAACTCAATTAAAACAAACTAGAAAATTACCTTAAAATGCAAACTAAACCCTAAAATCATAGGCTCCCCTAAATGTTCTCATAGCAAACAATTTAAGGGAAAGAATCATCTCTTAAAAATTAAATTTTTTAGTTTCGTTTGGACCATAAAAAATGGAATTAAATACATTTTCTTCACGCCAATATAATGAACAGTTCAAAAGTTATAACAAAAAAAAAAAAAAAACTTTTAAATGCTTTTAAAAGTTTAACCACCATCTTGGGCGATTATTCTGGTGAACGAACTCGTCCGATTTGTTATATTGTCTTTGTGTGTACTGAAAGAACTTACTAAGGAGCTCTATTATTTATAACCCCGACTGAGGTTTTCTCCTCCAATGATTGATATCGACTCTTCATCAAAGAGGTATAGTTCAACGACCATAAAACGTCTAACCACAAAATTATTGAAACAAATTACCAGTTTAGGATACTCTTTGGCTAGGTCTATAGGCCTAGGCCCTTCAGAGGCTGTTGATCCATGGAGCTAGTACTGTACTAGAAAAAAACTTTGGGTGCACCCCAAATTTTTGCGCACAAAATTGACAATTTTTAAAACCTTTGAATGAACTCCCGGAAATATCATCGCCCTAATATAAGGTATTAGCATGAATTATTTCGAAATTTTAGCACCAGCCGATCTATAGTGGTTGGGGGGGGGACAATTTTTTTTGGGTATATTTTGATTTTTTCCCCCTATAAGGAATGCAAAATTTGAAAAAGCATATATATATTTGTGTCCTACTCTTCAGCAGCTTTCATTTGATACCCAACTCAAAATTTTAAAAAAATAAAATTTTGGGCGCACTTCACTATTTCGCGCCCAAAATTGACAATTTTTAAAAATTTGGGATCAACTCCCGGAATTTTCATCGCCCAACAATAAGGCATTAGCATGAATTATTTCGAAATTTTAGCACCAGCCAATCTATAGTGGTTGGGGGGGGGGAAATTTTTTTTGGGTATATTTTGATTTTTTTCCCCTATAAGGAATGCAAAATTTAAAAAAGCATATATATATTTGTGTTCTACTCTTCAGCAGCTTTCATTTGATACCCCACTCAAAAATTAAAAAAAATGTAAATTTTTGAGTTTACCACATTTTTTTGAATTGCGCATGCGCAAATCTAATTATGGACTTCTGTATATTTTTCCTCTGGTTGGGTCAAAAAGTTGCACCAGGGTTCCAAATTTCAGCACTTTCGCTTGAACGGTTCGGGCCCTATGAACCAAAGAGCGACGGACGGACGGACACATCACCCTCGGCATAAGGGTTTTGAGAAGTATCTACAAAACCCTAAAAACATCTTTATTTATATACTATGCAAGTGTGAAATCCCCTCGTATACATAAATTTAAGGAAAAAAAACTTTTATTCTTTATTCAACATATTAATATTTTTCAACATCGTTATAAATAATTAATTTACAAATACTTAAATGAATTTAAAATATGATATAATTTAATTTTCTTTTTTTGAAAAAAAACAAAACATTTAAATGCATAAAAATTACAAGAATTATCTTAAGCTTTAATTTATTCACTTGATGCTTTTGTAATTTATGTTATATTCTACCTTTTTTAATATAGCTGCAATTTATGTGCACTTCTTTGTGATAATGTGTTAATTTTTTTTTTATAAAAAAAGGGTACCGCTGGGTCTTTATATAGGTAATAAAAAAAATTGACTTTAATTACTAAATTACTCAAAAAGATCAAGAAAATAGATGCTCGGTGAAATAAATTAATTACAAATTAAGTCGGACCATTAAAGGAATAATAATAGTGATGATCAAATTTAAAATACGAAATAATTACTCGAGACTCCTTTCTAAATGGTCAATTATGAAAGAAGTAAAAATCAGGATTATGTAATTATATTAAAATAATGTTTGTAATATGCGTAGATGGAAATTAATTTGTTGGTTTATTAAGTTTAAATATTGTTAGATTTAGGGGTATTTACAAATATAATTTGGTTAACGTGTACTTTCAAAGCTTATGAATTGTAAGCTATTTAATTATTCTTTATTTACTTTCATTTCCGAGCTTACCAAAGAAAACTAAAGGAATATTTTATTCTAAAGAACGATATTTTATGTCTCTAAATTCAAAAAATCTTCAATAGAAATGCGTCTCAGACATCAGGGAACATTATTGGTTTATTTGATTTGTCTGTCAATATTTATGCGAACGCCCATAATATTTTTGGATAACGCCATGGGCAGTGATTAGAACTAGTCTTTACGAGTATATAAGTACAAGTATATTACATTTATTGTATAATAGTGTTATTTAAATGTATTATTGATTTATTTATAAGTGCTCCTACCAACATTCCAATACGGGCAGCGTTGACTAGGACGTATCATTACGGCGATCGCCGAGGACAGAATAATGAATAAAATAGTTTCGGAAATAGTAGTCGGCTAAGGTACCCAACACAGATACTGTAAGCTAGAAGGAATCAGGTAGACAAGAGGCGCAGTGATAGCAAACCCTATAAGAAGAGCAGTGATAACCAACCATTTAAAAAGAGCAGTAATAGCAAACCACTTGAGAAAAGCAGTGACAGCGAACCATGTAAAGAACAATAGTTTATGTCTCCAAATGCAAAAATTCTACAAGAAGCGCAGTGATAGCCAACAAATTAAGAAAATAATAATAATAATAATCTTTATTTGTTTACAGAAACAAAGTTTCCCTGCAAAGGGGGTACAAATGCACATAAAGTGTAAAAAATACAGAGAGAGAAAATTAAAATACAAAAACACTTCATGAATATAAAATATAAATCATAGAATAACAAAAATAAATATATCTTGATAGATCATTTTTTGAATATTTACATGTTAATTTATTTATTTATTTTTTTTTTATGTTACTTATTTTGGTGGTAAAAATAATGAATGGGATGCCATAGAAAACAGGAGATATGTCTAGGAAGTTAGGTATAAAGCCAATAAAAAGGAGAGGGGAGAAAAGTAGGTAGGTTAGGGTAAAATTTTATGTCGGATAGACAGAGCTGCAGAAATAAATGTATAGATAAAGCCGCTGCTTTTAGATCATCAGGGTCGTAAAGTATTTCTGCGAGAGAGAGATTCATATAATATATNGTTCGGGCCCTATGAACCAAAGAGCGACGGACGGACGGACACATCACCCTCGGCATAAGGGTTTTGAGAAGTATCTACAAAACCCTAAAAACATCTTTATTTATATACTATGCAAGTGTGAAATCCCCTCGTATACATAAATTTAAGGAAAAAAAACTTTTATTCTTTATTCAACATATTAATATTTTTCAACATCGTTATAAATAATTAATTTACAAATACTTAAATGAATTTAAAATATGATATAATTTAATTTTCTTTTTTTGAAAAAAAACAAAACATTTAAATGCATAAAAATTACAAGAATTATCTTAAGCTTTAATTTATTCACTTGATGCTTTTGTAATTTATGTTATATTCTACCTTTTTTAATATAGCTGCAATTTATGTGCACTTCTTTGTGATAATGTGTTAATTTTTTTTTTATAAAAAAAGGGTACCGCTGGGTCTTTATATAGGTAATAAAAAAAATTGACTTTAATTACTAAATTACTCAAAAAGATCAAGAAAATAGATGCTCGGTGAAATAAATTAATTACAAATTAAGTCGGACCATTAAAGGAATAATAATAGTGATGATCAAATTTAAAATACGAAATAATTACTCGAGACTCCTTTCTAAATGGTCAATTATGAAAGAAGTAAAAATCAGGATTATGTAATTATATTAAAATAATGTTTGTAATATGCGTAGATGGAAATTAATTTGTTGGTTTATTAAGTTTAAATATTGTTAGATTTAGGGGTATTTACAAATATAATTTGGTTAACGTGTACTTTCAAAGCTTATGAATTGTAAGCTATTTAATTATTCTTTATTTACTTTCATTTCCGAGCTTACCAAAGAAAACTAAAGGAATATTTTATTCTAAAGAACGATATTTTATGTCTCTAAATTCAAAAAATCTTCAATAGAAATGCGTCTCAGACATCAGGGAACATTATTGGTTTATTTGATTTGTCTGTCAATATTTATGCGAACGCCCATAATATTTTTGGATAACGCCATGGGCAGTGATTAGAACTAGTCTTTACGAGTATATAAGTACAAGTATATTACATTTATTGTATAATAGTGTTATTTAAATGTATTATTGATTTATTTATAAGTGCTCCTACCAACATTCCAATACGGGCAGCGTAGACTAGGACGTATCATTACGGCGATCGCCGAGGACAGAATAATGAATAAAATAGTTTCGGAAATAGTAGTCGGCTAAGGTACCCAACACAGATACTGTAAGCTAGAAGGAATCAGGTAGACAAGAGGCGCAGTGATAGCAAACCCTATAAGAAGAGCAGTGATAACCAACCATTTAAAAAGAGCAGTGATAGCAAACCACTTAAGAAAAGTAGTGACAGCGAACCATCTAAAGAACAATAGTTTATGTCTCCAAATGCAAAAATTCTACAAGAAGCGCAGTGATAGCCAACAAATTAAGAAAAGCAGTGATAGCAACCTTTTAAAAAAGCGCAGTGATAGCCAGCCTTAATTGAACTGGGATAGCTATTCTAAATGTTTGCATTTCTTAATCATTCCCAATAATTATTTGAATAATTAGTAGGACATATACAGATAACATTTTTGTATTTTACACTTACTGGAGTGAATTTATTCAAATCTAGTAATAAATTTTCACCTCAATAAGTCTGCCTATTGATGAAAATACTTTTCATCCACCATTTTCCCAACCTTCTCGAATAATTTTCAGTGGCGTACTGCATATAAATGAAGCACGCAGCAGCTGAGTGTATGTTAAGACTGTACGTGACACAACACTAAAAATACAGGGCTTAGGTTGGAAAACTGAAAAAGGTAGCCAACACGATACACGCGTTTGACAAAGGTCTATTTATTTTTTATTTTTATTTTACCCGTATTATGATCGCGATCATGTTGTAGTCTCATAATTGTGATCATGATACGTGGATATGATAAAAGTGTGGGCCCAGCTTTAGAAGTTATTACACTTATCATTATTAAGTACTAAGGTTCATTATCACATACACAACATTATTTAACAAGCTTTTTTTTTATTTGGGAAGCAATACAGCAACTATATCTTAGACTGATACGATACGAGATCATAGTTAAAAAATTCCAAAGAGCCCGTTCAAAAAAATTAATGAGCGATATAAAGACACAGATCTAATTCCGGACGAGGTCAAGTAAGAGTAATCTTTTTATAAGTTTTAAAAAAGAGAATATAAACTCGCTTTTGCTGGTGTAAAAGTAACAGTTTTGAGTAAGGTTGCCGCAGGTGGGCATAAGTCATGAAGTGCGGTGTTTCCAAGTCTAACGGTAAGGACCGGCACTCTGGCAAGGGGTTTACCGCACTGTCTTTAACTTGGCATCTAGTCTCCTCTGACTGGGTCTGCAACACTTCCAACAAATCCTTACTACCAATACAGTTAACTAACGGCCGGTATAGACAACCTTTCATACGGAGATCATCCCTTCCTCTCTTCATCTTTGTGTATACAACCTTGTTCGAAAAATAAGACAAATTATGAATCTCCTCCTCTTTCTTTTTCGTTTGATATTCGCTTTCGATTCTGAAAGGGAAGATTAAATTAAATGGTCTTGTTTGTATTATTTCCATCCCTCATTTCTTTCATTTAATTTTATCATGAAGATCACTTAACATAATAATAATAGTATATTAGTGATTGATGAGAATTACTAGAGAATAGATACACAGTGTGATAAATATAATAAGTAAGTGATGGATAAGAAAGTGATAAGAAGAAATAGCGATTAGAATATAGGTAAAAAGAAAAAAAAAAGCAATAATACATAAAACAAAATATAGGATGTTAGTGATAAAAAGTCAATATCCTTAGAGAAGTAATAAGAAGGCAAGAAAGGAACAATAAAGAACAATTAATGAAGAAGTAATGACTTTTAGAATATTGAAAAGGATATTCAAAAATATTAAGGGTTTTCTTCATAGAATGATTTTAGTACAAAAATGCAAATGTTCTTTATCTAACCTAAAATAATAAGATTAAAAGCCAAAATTTTCATTGACTCTCCCAATATCCATCCGAACCCTTCCCTTATCAAAAGAACCCCTAACCATAAAAACAAATTGGAAATCACTAAACTTTGAAGGCTTATATAATACTTCGAGTCGAAAAAAGTTTACCTTTTATCTCTAAGTATCCTGAACAAGATATTTATTCGGTTTAGTCTCTACGTAAAAAAGTACTCGTGATAACAGGGTACACTATCAAAAACACTTTTTTGGCACTAGAGGGCGTTGTAGAGGTCGAATCTGCATTCCTTTAAGCTCTGCAAGGAAGGCAAGTTAGTTTTTTTCAAGAGTTACATTTTACATTATGTCAGAAATATAGCCTATACAAAAAATTCAGTCGTGAAATCAGATAGTGGACATATTTCATATGAACTCAAAAAGCAACACGGAAGTAATTACGGACAGAGAATTGATAAAAAAGTAAAAGAAGAAATAATACATAGGTGAGTAATAAGAAGGTTATAAAATCAAGATAGAGGTTATTAAATTACTAAAATGATTGATAAATGAGATTAATAAATTGGAACTATAATAATAGAAAAAAAAACTTATTAGGGAACTGATTATTTGATTTACTAAAAAATGTATATTAAGTAATAATAATTAGCTATACAGGTAGTAGGTTTTTTATTATTATTTTTCCTACCTATTATAACATTGTAAATAAATCTATTTAAATATTAATTATAAGGGAAGGATAAAGAACTAATAACTTCTATGACCTCTGTACTGCCAGACATAGACAAAGTAACTTGGGAACAATTTTAAATAAAATATTTTATCTATCTATCAAATAATTAGCTATTGATATAAGTGAACTAGTAAACAGGCGAATGATTTTACATTAAATTAATTAACAATAAAGTAAATGATGAATCAATATTATAAAATAAATTATTTAATAAATTAGACGTTTTTAAATTCTTATTGTTTTAAATGAAATGCTTAAAGTTCGACCTTATCTCTGTATATTTTGAAACTAGTTATTATTAATTGTTATGTTAGATATAGATTAAACAATGTTTAATAAGAGCGATATACGATCTAATTATTTAGTAACAGTTCAATGCTTGTAATGGAATGTTACTCGCCCTTTGTTGTTTTATAATTTAGGAGTTTGAAATTAACACTCTTCACTAAGATAAAGGTAAATCATAGTTGTTTGTTATCATTGTTCATCTTTTTAGAATATTAAAATTTGTCTTCAAATGACGTTATTAAAATTTGTTAAATTTGTATTTTCTAATAAAATCGTATTTTTATGTATGTATTTATAAATTATACAAATTAATAATAATTATATAAATTATGTGTCATTATTATTTTAGGCTTGGTGATACCCATGTATGGGAGAAATTTGCACCGATTATATCGTTTTTTTAAAAATATTCATTTGAATGATTATTCCTAGAGCCCAATAAGACAAAGAATATTGGAAAATTAAGAGATTAACTAAAGAATTATTAATAAGTAAACTATTTTTTGTTGCAGTTAGGTCGACAAATTGCATACGATATGAATAACACGTATTAATTAACATGTGATATGCGAGTAATATGTTTTATAACGATAAACATTGTATAATCACTCCAATTCCCACTTAAGCCAGTCATTTGTGTCAACTGGTTCACTTTGCACGAACAATCGTTGTATCAAATCGAAGGACAGGTTACTTGGTTAATAGAGTAATAAGTAGTGTATTCTGAACTAACATCTGTAATGATTTTCTACGTTTTTATAGGAACTGGAAAATAAAAATAGATTAAAATTCACAGAAATCAAAGAGTGTACCTTAATGAATGTGATGACTCTCCTAATGGGTTCCACGATGAAGCGCATTGCGTCATCGCTTTCTACCTCACTGTAGTAGAGGGTTTACTCAAAGGTCGGAATTCTTCAAAATTAATGACATCCAAAGACATTACGACGAGTCACCACCTGCAACACAAGTTCACCTTAATTACACACAAAGATATTAATACCTGATTATAACCCAAGTGAATTCTGGTTAGACAAATTTTAGAAGCAAGAAGCAATGAGAGTGATAACAAATATTTATGGATCAAACATACATGGATATTGGCTCATGGAAGGATCAATCGCAATAGTAAAAAAAGCCATGGGTAAGATGGTATGAGCTTCAAAACAGAAGAAATACCTACATCTCCTAAAGATCTTAAAAATAGAAGGCAAGGAGGCTTTTTCAAGAAAAAGAGAAGGAATGCTTGGTTGGTCAGTGCTGTTGATCAGAATAGAGAATTCATAACTCAAGTATTTTATCATAGTTCGTTAAAGTAAGTTGGCAGGTAATATTCGTCGGGTTCATCCAAGAAGCTAGACGAGCTAAAGTAACAATTGCTGAATTCATAACAAGAATTAACTATCAGCTCATATTTCTTAATAATATCACGTTCAACAAAAGTGGAGTTTGAAGTTTCGTTACAACTGCTAAAAACACTTTTGAGAATTATAAGTATCTTTATATTGACAAAAAAACTGAGCTAAGTTATTATTGAGTTTAGTTCGTTGCTTAGTTAGTCTGATGATCATTTACCTAAATAAACATTCAGCAAGAGTGACTAAAGAAGGCCAGCAAAAAGATGGCTGCTAAAACATTCTTTGAGTAGTAGTGTTATCAAGTTATCACAATAATTGAGATTGTCATAATATTATATTTAAATTTCTTTAAGCTTCGTCCAATCTCCCTTGGTCTCTGCGCATGCGCATCTCAGACTGGGCATGCGCAGAGGCTAATGCTCGGCTCGCTTCCTATGTTTGGTTGGGTAGTCTAGACGAGGCTTTAATTTCAATGATATGCAAAGCGTTATCGTTATTTAGCTATAAAAATATCACAGGCGTATTAAGGATAATCGATTATAGCCGTTGAAACCAGCTAAATTTAAATAAATACCATATTATACACGTTCCGCCACATAAGTACGTTGTACCATATATAAGTGCTTTACATCAACGTTGCCTGGGGTGCGGGGGGAGGAGGAGTGTTTTAAAAATCTCAAGTGCGCAAGATATTATAAAGATTTTTTTATGGACAAACAAAGGGACCTACTTCTTTATATATATTACATAGATCTAATGAGTTTATGAACAAATATTGATACGAAAGAAATACGAAAGAATCAAGCCAACCGTTATAATATATAGAAACAGTAATAAAAATAATATTTCTCAAAAGTGGCTACCTTTTTATCGTCAAACTATAACACCTGATTGTGTATTAATTCAGAGTTAGATGACAGAAAGAATGCCTTAAGATCTTAAGAGAGGTTTGGAGACGAAGTGAAACAAGTTATCAAGATAGTGTTGTCTTTAAAGAAAACAGGTTCAAAGCACTCGACTGACCCTCGAGGAATCCTTTCAACGATCGAAAATTCGGAATAATTAAAAAACGAATAACGTTGTCGTTTTCATTGCCCACTAAACAGGATCCAGTCTATTAAATCTGTTTCAGGTCCAGCTAATAAGAATAGATTCAGATTAAGAAAACCAGTTTCGAGAAAGGTTCTGTCGTAAAATAAAGAGCTTTATGATACCCAATGAAATTACTACTGGAATTTTGTAAGCACATAATACTTCTAAAATAAGATCCTGTCTACTTTTATAGGATTACGTCAATAGCGGTCAAACAAACGCTTTCGAGGACTGTTGCTTTTCCAACAAATTATTGCAGGACACCCCACACAAGATCAAGTTTTAAGAATTATCTAAAAAGGTAAACAAAAATTTAATTAATTTCATTTTTAAATGAGGAATAATGATAAATGATTAAATTAAAACTTAAATGATTAAATTTAGAAAAAAAAATATAATTTAAAATAGCATCTAATAACGTCAAACGAAATTCGAATGAGTAAATTAAATTAAAAAGATAAATAAATTATCATGCAACAATAAAATATATAAAAGCCTAATTTCATTTACCACTACATGAATAATCTTGTATTCAAACATAATCAAGTTATATTTGTCTAAATTATTTGGGTTGAGTCAGTAGAATATCCTTAGTTGACAAACAAGCTATTGATAATACATAATCAATTATACGACGGTCAAGGGAAATTGAATACATAGTCCAAGTAAGAAATATTTTCTGCTATGTTTTTGAGAATACAAGGAGAAAGGTTGAAGAATGAAAGATTTGCTCCGGCCACCAGGCTTTCAAGCAGGAAATTGCCTTCACCATCTTTCTTTTCCCAACATCTATTTTTTCTCTTCCTTCCTTTCTTCTCGCTATCTTTTCACAGATAGGACGATGAACGGGGGGGAAAGGATGGAAAGGCGAGGTTGTGTTCCTCGCCATTTCCTAGGACGTTAGTTCCGCAGGATTCTCTCCCCACTCGACTCGGGGTGAACGAACCTCGAGGACCGCTAGCCCGGCTTTACCAAGCCCCCACCTTGGTGCCCAAGAAACCGGCGTTTCCACCACCTCCCTTCTTGTACCACCAAGAGGACCGAAGCCGCCGACCACTGGTACAAGGTCATTAGGTCACTCTTGGCTTCTAGTGACTTACTAGCCCGCCCCACCCGCAATAGTGCACCTTTCGCACGGTCCCTTCCAACCCAATGCAACCCCAATGGCAATTGTGCATTTGCACCAAAAGAGATCTCTGAGAAGCCTTATGAATACAAAATAGGATGGTTTCAAATGTTAAATCAAGAAATACTTTACTCCAATACTTCATCTCCAAAGTATAATCCCACAGGATAAAGCATATCTTCTAATTCAGCAATAAGACGAACTAGTTAAGATTGCAAGTATTTGGAATAAGCAAAACATTATTTCAAGAAAAATTGAAACCTGAAGGAAAATACTATAACCACTACCAAGAAAAACTCAAAATAAAGTGAAGTAAATATACCCACTATAGTATACAATAAATATGTATTTAAATCTAACTACAAGCAGATTTCCAACCACTGATTCCAACATTCAGAGCTGATGGGATGAGACGAAAATGTGAAAGATAACGAATCTGCATCGGTTGAAACTTTAGTAAAATTTGAGATTTATGCCTCTTCTTTTCCAATTTTCTTTCGTTTTTTAACCGCATAAAAGATGGTGTAAGATAGTTATTTATTTAATTTAGTTACTTATCCCTAATTTAATGACCTTTGTGCTCAAACATTTTACACTTTGTTTTGCATTAATACGAAACCAACACAGTTTATAGTAAATACATACATATTTTTTTAGCTATATGTTCATTTTTCTAATATCATTACTTCAAAAATCTTTAAAAAACGTTTTCAATGAAAATACATCAAGTATGGGACACACTAATTTGTAATGCATTTATACTTTTATACTATACTTCTGAAATATGTCTGACCTGAATCTACATTTTAAAGAAATAGTTTCAACTTTTGCTGATGAGGAAGCTATCCCTTGCTTCTAATTAAATTATTTTTTTAAAAATATTAATTGGGAGTACGAAATATATTTATAGGCTCACACACACAAAAAAAAATATTAAAGTTAGAATTTTATTCATACCATATAACATTTAGAAGACCATACTATATCTTTCTTTTAAAAAATAGTCATACCCATTTTGCATCATACAAACTCGTTAAAAAATAATAAATTATACTTCAAACGATGAAAAAACCAAAAACAGCTTTTCAATAAAAAGGTTAGTTTTACTTATCAGAATCTTTCAAGCTATAAAAATAAGAAAATGAAATATTTTTTTGTATTGAAGAAAACTGAACAGTAAAATTTTTATTACATTAAAAATAAAATAAAACCTTTTCTTAAAGGCCATTAAAATAAAGGATCCCTTAGCATCGATGAGTCGATGCGTTTTAATTTATGTCCTACTAAATCATTGTTGAACGTTATTCTGCATTTTCTTTGTTTAATTTTTTACAGCTATCGTTATAATCAGATTAAATACCAAGCCTTTAGGGTTTACATTTATAAGATTGTGCGATTATTACTTCAATCGTGTGATTTATAATTTTAGAATTTAATTATCCAATTCCTCGCAGTGCTATATTGCCTTCATGTTTGTTTTTGAAGATCAAATATGATTTAAATCAGTCGGAACTAAACAGGCATCGTATAGCATAGTATTGAAGCAAAGCAAATTACAATGTAAGAGATCTTAGATATCCGTATTTGGAGTCGTCAAAAAGTTCTAGGTCTTCCGGTGATGACCCTCTCGAAGGATATAAGAGCTCCAAATGAAACCATGCGCACCCCAGAATATTCTTCTAGTTATTAGCAGCGGAATATCAGGAATTATATTCCTGGAGACCTAGAATTTCATGAAAGGTGTTGAACTTGAAACAAGAAGAATATTTGAAAATTTACAAACAAAAGTTACTTTTACAGAGACCCGTGGCCCGTGGTTCAAATCCTGGCGCTGGAGTCTGTTTTTCTCTGTCTGTTTCCCGTAGTTAATAATAATTATAATTTGATTTAATTAAAAAAATTTGTTATAATCGCTTTTCCAACAAATTATTGCAGGACACCCCACACAAGATCAAGTTTTAAGAATTATCTAAAAAGGTAAACAAAAATTTAATTAATTTCATTTTTAAATGAGGAATAATGATAAATGATTAAATTAAAACTTAAATGATTAAATTTAGAAAAAAAAATATAATTTAAAATAGCATCTAATAACGTCAAACGAAATTCGAATGAGTAAATTAAATTAAAAAGATAAATAAATTATCATGCAACAATAAAATATATAAAAGCCTAATTTCATTTACCACTACATGAATAATCTTGTATTCAAACATAATCAAGTTATATTTGTCTAAATTATTTGGGTTGAGTCAGTAGAATATCCTTAGTTGACAAACAAGCTATTGATAATACATAATCAATTATACGACGGTCAAGGGAAATTGAATACATAGTCCAAGTAAGAAATATTTTCTGCTATGTTTTTGAGAATACAAGGAGAAAGGTTGAAGAATGAAAGATTTGCTCCGGCCACCAGGCTTTCAAGCAGGAAATTGCCTTCACCATCTTTCTTTTCCCAACATCTATTTTTTCTCTTCCTTCCTTTCTTCTCGCTATCTTTTCACAGATAGGACGATGAACGGGGGGGAAAGGATGGAAAGGCGNTGAAACCATGCGCACTCCAGAATATGGTTTTAGTTATTAGAAGCGGGACATCAGGAATTATATTCTTTGAGACTAGGTCATCAGTCATCACCGAAAGACCTAGAGCTTCATGAATTACAAAGGTTTGAGCTGATATTACACAATAGTAATTCAGACATTCTAGAACACCTAGAACTTTATGAATTAACACATATGAAATTACTGGCATGGAAGATCTCCAGCTTCATGAATTAAAAGGGTTTGAATGTCAATTTAAACCAAACACTTACACAATTTAAATTCAGTACTTCCTGGAAGTCCTAGAACTTCATGAATTAAATGGGTTTGGTTTGAACTGAAATTACACATTAGAAGTTTGTAACACCAGAGAAAAAAAACATCTAGTTCAAACATAACTAAAACCATCTTCATCAGGAAACCTAATGAAGATATTTCTAATATTATCAGTCTTTTGAACATAAGATCTTATAACTCGAAAAAACAGCTCTACCTACGCATTCAAAAAATATTTTGACACTAAATTAATATTTTTCGAACATTAGACCGACGGATTTACGGTTCAATTCAACAACTCCTTTAGCCTCTGCGTAAGACATTAAACAACTTTTTTAAATTTTGTTTTGCTTTTTTTTTTTTTTAAATACTGATTGATTAACCCACCATAAGTAAACAAACTACAAACAACAAAATACGACCAGACATTCTTTAATGAATCTTGACAAAACAAAAAAAAAGTAAGAATTTAAAAACCGCGAAGTCTCTTATGGTGGCTTCATATGTTTGAACTTAAAGTTTTCATGCTACCCAAACTTTCAAGACTTGAATTCCGTATGTTGAATTGCAAAGAAGTCATTTATTTAATTTCTGCTTCAAGAAATCATATTTTATCTTCCATTTAAACTAAGTAATATTTAACTTTTTTTTTTTTTGTAAATTTGAAAATTTACAAATCAAGTAGGCAATTTAATATTAACAGTAAATAAAAATGTTTATATTCCTGGGCCAAATAAGTATCTACTAATTGTTTTTATCAATATATACTATGTGCTTAGAAATTTAAAATGAATTAACTGAGTGAAACGTTTATCTCAGGGGAGTGAAAACCCGCAAAGATTACAGATAACTACAGAACCGATTTAAAACTAAAATTATGGGTAAAAATTCAGTAAATCTGAAATTTGCTGCGTATTGATAGTTAATGTTTAGCTCTAAATGTGTGTGTACTGTATCTCCTTCCTCTTAATAATACGATTTCAAAAGAATAAAAAATCGGGTACGGAGTACCTCGGAACTTTTCCTCCCTTCAGAAGCCACAAAAGTGGCCTCCTGCTGCTTCGCAGGAGGAGGAAGCAGCATTGGTCGTGGTCAGTACTTGGATGGGTGACCGTTCTGAACCAACTGATTTATTATCATTCTTAAAAAAAAAACCTTATTTNAAACTGGTTTGAAACTGTCCGTCGCATGCGCATCGGACCACACTTGATCGTTTTTCGCTAATGCGCATGTGTCGTACAGTTTGAAACTAGTTTGATGTCTGGTTGGGACAAACCTATTGTTTTCTGTAAAAATGTTTTGAAAGACAATTAAATCTTACAGATTCTCGTCAATTCACCTGAAATCAGGTACTTACACTACTCAGAGATCGAAATTTATAAAAATTACCAAGAAACAACATATTTGTACAACCTACTTCAATTTAAAACTTCTAACAACTGGAGTAGTTAAGGCCCAAAAATATGGAAGTTTTTAGTTGAAGTAGGTTTACAAATATGTTGTTTCTTGGTAATTTTTATAAATTTCGATCTCTGAGTAGTGTAAGTACCTGATTTCAGGTGAATTGACGAGAATCTGTAAGATTTAATTGTCTTTCAAAACATTTTTACAGAAAACAATAGGTTTGTCCCAACCAGACATCAAACTAGTTTCAAACTGTACGACACATGCGCATTAGCGAAAAACGATCAAGTGTGGTCCGATGCGCATGCGACGGACAGTTTCAAACCAGTTTGAAGTGTGCTTGGAACAAACCTTGTAACCATGACAATGTAATCAGCTAGTCAGTCAGCTTGAGAATGATCCAAGGAGGGATCGAAGTATCGCAAATGTGAGGCATTTGAATTTTCCTTAAAAGACCCAAAAAGAAATAAATCAAGAATTTATAAATATACTTCTTACTATGCTTAGGAATTTAAAATGAATTAACTTAAAGTGTTTATCTCAGATGAATGAAAACCCGCACAGCTTACAGAAAACTACAGAACCGATTTAACTATTCTAAAATATTCAGTGAATCCGAACTTCGCTGCGAAATCGATAATAACATTAGTTCTAAATGTGAGTGCACTGCCTGTCCTTCCCCTAAATAATACAATTTAAAAAAAACTAAAAAGTACCGGTGTGGAAATACCACACATGACTTCAATGAAATTTTGTCGTGTCAATACGTGAGCAAGAGAGAACTCTGTATAAACTACATCGTACAAACAGCTAATATTGATTATATTTTTGCAACAAAAATAATAATGATAATAAACACAATAAAAAAACACATGTCTCTATTTAAGGTAGAAGGGATGGTTCTACGACAAAAAGTCATAGGTCCAAAGTTGTAGATCTTTTAAAATCAGTTACCGCTGGTGCTATCCGCTTTTCGATACGACTTACAGTTTACTCGCAATTTAGTTCCGAAAAAAAACAGTTAAAAAACCGCAAAAATGCCAATATTTCCCAAACCGCTTGTCCGATTGTGCTCAAAAAGTATAGATACAATTTACTATATAGGACATAACATATACCCCAAAGGAAATTGAAATCAAATAAAGCCTACTGAAGTTATCGTCGACAGACCGATTTCGTGCTTAAGTGACTGTAGCTTGAAAACGTCGTAACGAGCTACGATGATGTGGTTTGCCCATCAGTTTTGCCGACAAAAAATTTAAAAAATGCTGCAAACCGCATCTCAATACGATGTCTTGAAGCGATGTTATAGAGGTTTAAAGTTCCGAACGAACGTACATACATACATACGTACGCACAGACATACATGTGTATGAAACGGATTTCTATGATACCCCCGGGTTCTTAAGACCCCTCCTTCATATAGAGATCTCGGAATCACGTTTTGGAGGGTATCACCATACTTTCATTTTCATGGAAGTAAAAAACGACATTTTTATGAGAGATTTTTCAATTTATAAAAAGAAATGAACTTCTTTTAAGCGAGACATTCACATAGAGAAACTGTGTATTCATAAACTCACACCCAACATACTCAAGTAACACGACTTCATATCAAGTAACATGAGATAAATATATATATATTCATATTGTATTCATANACAGATGTAAACAAACTTTGACGTCATCAAAATTATGCACTAATAAATAATTATATTTAGTCCAGTCAACGAATGCTCAAGGATGGTTTGTAGGCAGACTTTTTGATATATTTTTGGGATGTGCTTAGATGTGTTTGGAGATGATTACACCAAAAGTCCCCAGCCCTAGGGTCAGTGCTAACTCTGTGGCGAGGCAAAATGTGTCCCGTTTATTGGTCTTTTGCCAATATCTGGGAAACGATGTGTTCTAGCTAAAAAGTAGTTATGTTCAAAATAAAAGCTGAATATATTCTCTACATTATAGTATATCTTTTATTTTTTTGTATCTCTTACCGTTTAGGAGATACCCACTGTTGAAAATGGAACTTTTAAAAAAAAAAAAAATGACATTTGCACCACATTTTTTATTACATTTTGTCTCCTACTGTCTAAACCAGTGGTTTTACAGTAAAACTGTACATAAATAAAAATTTAGAGCATTAAATTTCTTTTAAAATGCGTATGATTTTTAATATTTTATCATATGTAGTTATGATGTTATGGTAGTTTGAGAAAAATATAGAAAATGAAGATATGTTAAATATTATGAGGGTCGTGAACGACGCTTATATTAGTTGTGGAGTATATTCGCAATTAATGTATTAATAATTGCTTTAAAATCTATGAATATAATTAGGAAAGCTAATAATAAGATATCGTACAAGAATATTATCATATGTTGAACCTCACAAGAGGCGCCTTTACTTTACTTCTAAAGGGAGTAAAGAACCAAGCAGTGGTTGTTTCTCATCGACATTTGGCTCGTACGTATTCAGAGAAGGTTGGCTCAAGAGACGGTCGGGAAGATGCTCCATTGATCCTGTCTCATCTTCATCTGTAATGGAGAATGGAGAAGCCGTTGAGGCAGTGCCCTTGGCAGTTGTGGCATACTACAGAGCAGCTCAAACCTACATTTCGGCAACTAAATTACTTCGGCAGCCCTTAAGACACTTANATGAGAGATTTTCAATTTATAAAAAGAAATGAACTTATTGTAAGCGAGACTGTGTATTCATAAACTCACACCCAACATACTCAAGTAACACGACTTCATATCAAGTAACATGAGATAAATATATATATTCATATTGTATTCATAAAACAAAATAAGAAAGAATAGCGAGAAGTTGATACCATTATTCATTTTAACGCTTCAAAGTGACAAGGGTTCAAGGATAATGACATTGAATAAATAAATGTATTAAAGAAAAAAAAAGAAAAATAAAAAGTTAAAATACAGTTCACCAAAAACTTATTTTCCGTTTCATCGAACCGTATGAGTTCCAAGTCCATTTAATGTTTCA
>KZ652254.1:0-27437 GCA_001010745.2 Gerris buenoi
AAACCAGCGACATGAATTCTGGCCCGAGGTCATGTCGAAGCCAGAAAATCCGCTCAAGGTCAAATCTAAGCCAGAACATACAAAATACAACTACTTCAGGGGATAATCTTGTCGCAGGTTTACAAGAGCTTCACAAAGAGGTTAATTCACTAAACCTAAACCCACTAAGTTTTCATCTTAATATTTTCTAGCTCGGATTAAAAATAAATGTCACTGTTTTTCAGAGATAAGATTATTCTAAAACATTTATTTCTTAACAAGTTAGACATTTCGATATAAGCTCCGTCGAAATAAACTCAAGTGAACTGAAGCCCGTCAAGTCCCTCCAAGTCGGAGCGAAGCACTAACTAGACTCCCCCTACTTTCCACCTTGTTAAGACTTACAAACAGCTTTAAGCATTTGTTCCACTAAGTATTGACAAGTTTCTTTTCTTTTTATTTGTTTTACAAAAATGTACATTACATAATAGTAGAGAGATTCAATACAAATGTACTAAACCCAGCTTGTTAACTCCTCGTCTATAAGATCTATTATAGAAGGTGGGATGAGTTCGTAGCATGTGTCTTTAACGCGCGTTTTGACTATATAGATATTTATTTATTTATGCAACTACACTACAAAATAAAACTTTACCGACGAGTGATTAAAGCAGGCCCTACACTCTACACTCTACACTATCAATATTTTTTATCAACACTCATTTGTAGCGGAGTTTTCGACTAGTGAATAGTGAACTGCTCTTCCTGGACAGCAATTGATACAGTATTGTATCAATATCATGGTTTCGAATCAGGATTTGTGGTTTCTAATCTTGACAGTTGCTATCAAGCGGAAATAAGAAATCCAGAGGAAATGATGTTAGTAGTAGTAGTAGTCTAGTACTTCCAACTAGAACAGTAGGACGAACCACTTGTTCGAACCTTGCAATTAGGCCTTCACTCGGGCCCTTTTTACACCCCGCGGTGGAGAGTTGCAGCCACTTCACACATCATACATATGTACATTGTACCGCCGAAGCGAGTATGATGTGATCAATAGTGAGCCATATAAATCAGAGTGTCACGCCGAGGAATCGAACCCCATCTCGTTCCACTCATGATTCAGTGATAGCCGAGCAGAGGTGGTTTTACCACCACGGCTACGCTACCTCCCCAGGAAAAGATGTTGGTCGAATGAGTAGAACTTTCCACAAATCCGGACATTAACGATATAAATCAATGAGATGGCTGATAAATTCTCGATCGGCATTATTATCTACGATTACCGAACCTTCGGAAAAGAGCGGAGGGTTCTTCATCGCTGGTGTCGAGCAGTTGACTGACGGATTGCTTGATCAAAATTTCTCTAAACTACCAAGCGCTCCGTCAAGCCGCTTGAGTCATTTAAACTTGCCATCAATCGTCAAGGTTTGATAGAGGTTGGTCAACGTGTTACTAGACTATCAATCGGACTATCAAAGGTAAGCGGGAGGAGTCCCTCAGTGTTATAAGAAACATTGAAGATGTGTTAAGCACAACAAGAAAGCAAGCTAATGAAAATAAAAACGTAGTAAACTCAAATGGCAAAGTACACGTTAATGCAAGATTGTGCCCCGTCCTATCACTCCTTGCAAATAATTCAATACTTGCTAGAATTGACCTGGCTTCATTTAGCCACGCAAGTGGCCGCATAACAGTTTAGAACTAAATCCAATTGATTTCTCTGTCTCGGGGTTGTAAGAAGAAAGAGTGTACGTAGGAGGCAGAATAAAAGATGTTGATTAACTTCGATAAACGATTCTTCATCCCTGGGATTTTATGCGTATATCAACTACTTGCTGAGGCCATATCCTACTGGAGAGGGAGACAGCAGGCAGTCGTGTATAAACTGGCAGGAAACAAGTAAATCTCTGTAAAATACTCATTGGTTTATTTTTTTTTTTTTTATAGGTATAATTTTGTTACATTTATTTTATAAAAACTACCTGAACAACGACTTTTTTAAGACCCTAATTCAAACCGTCATTGCATGGCTTTCACCCAATAGTTTGTAAGTTATAGCTATGAAATTTAAAGTAGAAGAATTTATTTTTTAGACCCAGCAAACCCTATATCTCTATCTTTTACAGAAGCTGAGCTATATATAAGTAATTTTATATATACACTTATATTAGAGCCAATATAAATGTTAGTTTTAGTAAAAAAAAGTGCTGTTTTTTTTTTGCCCACCCTGTATATATGAAAGAAAAATACACAATAGTTCCCATATTCATATTACTACTTATTATTTATGGAAAATGTGTACATAATATAAATGAATAATTAATTTATTCGAATTGTCTCTAGAATAGTGCTCGATGTTGTTATAAGTTGTGAAATATGCAGGTTTTTGCTTGTTTTGATTAATTCTTGAACAGGGTGTTGGTCAATTTAAAATTTTCTACGTAATGTTAAAGGAAAAGCAGTAATTTTCCACTGGTGTTGTTTTCTTTATATTTTAATATTTTTGTAACTAGCGCTGAGTGTTTAGACTGTCAAGTCAGAGTTATTATTGAGTTGGAAGTGTTAGCGTGAGGACGCCTTATCAGTACTTGTTTATTAGAAGCAGGTATAGAGCAGGTTCCTCCATACAGGTATTGATAACAGCCCAGTAGCTTTCAAACCAACACCTATATAATTACTTGCTTCACACATAGCTAATTATTTCGACTGTATTTTTATATTCGTTATATTTTTATGGACTTTCTAGCTCTTATAAATTTACCGACTTGAAGAAATAAATTCTTGACACGTTAAAAATCGAGTTAATTTTGATTTATTTTGTTTTTACAGTCTTTCAACCCTCTTACGGTCTATATAGAATTGATAGATCCGTATTATGTTAATACCACAATATTTAAATTTAATTATAAATCAGACCGGTTTCAGCCTCTAATAATTTTAAGATAAAAAGAACTTTTTATATACTACGTTTTTAAATATTCTGTCATAAATCATAAATTTGAAACCTGTCAAAATGAAGATCATAAAGATAGGATATGTCAAAACAAATAAAATAACACGCGGATTTTTTCCGAACTAACTTTTCATACAGCGAAATTTGCTGAAAGATGGCTGAAAGTATTAAAATAATGCATTGTCATCGAGTTATCTGAGCTATTCTAAAAGTTTCAAATGTCTACCTACTCGGGAAGTTACTTAAAAATCGATTGCCAGATTTGTACCGGACAAACAAACAAGAAACCAAGCTAATAAAAACGTAGTAAAATAATAAAAATTACAAGATAAAAAGAACTTTTTATATACTACGTTTTTTAATACAATTAATTTATTTTTTGTTTACTGGGTTTACTTATTCTTTTTTGCTGTCATTCAATTACTACATTCACACATCGTTTAGAAAGCGTTTCGGATCCAATTCGTTTTAAAAACGATCCGCGTTCTTACAACAAAAAATACAGGTGATCGAAATATTTGTTTTCGATATTTCATAACGGTGACGTCACAAGTAAAACCTTCTTTCTTGTTACCTAATAAGACCGCGTATTTTTACATTTTTATTTACAAGTTATTAAAAGTTTTTTCAGGTTCTTTATAGTTATAACTTTTGTTTAATAACGTTTTTGCAGTTTAAAAAAGGAAACGGAAGCTCACGATAGTAAAGAACTTTAAAAGTGGAAAAGAGTAAAATAACCTGATATCTCGATCCCCTCCACGACCTGTTCACAGGAGCGTTTTGAATTCCGATTCCCCGATCCGATCACGTATTTTTGGTGGAGCGGATCTACACCGATACGATCCGTCAATTGAACTAGCGGATCGTTTTCAAAACCGTTTCCAAAACGATGTGTGAACGTAGTAAATGTTTACCTCTAAAAAAAAATCTTAAATTTGAAATCTGTCAAAATGAAGATTGTAAATATTATGGGATATGACAAAACATATAAAATAACATGCGAATTTTTTCCGAACTAACTTTCCATTCAGCAAATTTGCTGAAAACGAAATAAATTCTGCTGAAAAATTACTAAAAGTACTAAAATAATGCATTGTCATCGAGTTCTGAGCTGTTCTGAAAGTTTCAAATGTCTACCTACTCGGAATGTTAGTTAAAATTCGATTGCAAGATTTGTACCGGACATACAAACAAACAAACAAGAATTAACTTTTCTTGTAAACGTAGTAAAAATATAACAAGTATACAGGGTGATCCAAAAGTTCGGAAACGGCTTAATATATCCGTTAATATTTGAGATATCAAACTACGGTTTGTTGCTATCTTCATCATGCATTAAAACTATGCATAAAAACTTTTTTGATGGGTACCCATTTCCCCGCCATTTTGGTTGCCGCCATATTGGATTCAACTTTAAAAGTTCAAATTGGAACCCCTATAAAGTAATACATATTTGAAAAGGCCTTGAAAAAAGAAAATATTTGCCACAAACCAGAGCTTTTTATCTTTCGCCGTTTCAATATGGCGGCCTGTTGAAATTACAAAATTGACATTTTCAACGCTTGATAGCTGCTAAAATAAGGCTTTAAGAGAAAAAAAAAAGAGTAAAATTATCCTATTTTAAACTCAAAAATTCAAAATTGATTTTTAAAAAAATATTTTAGTTACGTTTTCGGTTGCGAGTAAAATGACTAAGTGCATTGCTATAGCAACAAAATAAAAATAATAATTTGAAAAATATACCGCTAAATTTTCATTTTTTCCCCTAAAACCTTTACTTTGGCCGTAATTAAATCGTCAAAAAGGACAATTTTGTCATTTCAACAGGCCGCCATTTTGAAACGGCGAAAGATAGAAAGCTCTGGTTTGCGACAAATGTTTTCTTTTTCAAAGCCTTTCCAAATATGTATCATAGTATAGGGATTCCAATTTGAAATTTTAAAGTTGAATCCAATATGGCTGCAACCAAAATGGCAGGAAAATGGGTACCCATCAAAAAAGGTAGTTTTTTTATGCATGTTGAAGATAGCAACAAACCGCAGTTTGATATCTCAAATATTAACGGATATATAAAGCCGTTTCCGAACTTTTGGATCACCCTGTATAAAGTATGACGGCTATTTTCAGTGCCTTATATTTATAGATTTAATACCGTTAACAACAAACACTAAAGTACATATTATGTATTTATAAAGAAACTGCATTAAAATATTAAATGCCCTAAGAAAATATCACATTATACTTAGCAGCTGACATCAAATAAATTTCGAGTTTTTATCGAGATATCGATACTGTTTCACTAAACTGCTGTTTGGTAGGTTTAGGTTTAGTATAGGGGTATCGCATAATGAACAACTTTCTGTTTTTCATTATGTGGAGGGGGGGGGGGGGTTTGTAAGGGATGGAAGCGTCGCTGATCCCCCGCAGAAGGTGGGTGACAACGGTGCGAGACAACTCAGACAAACTTTCTCATATACGAGTCCATAATTATTAGCCCAGTGTTTTCCATTTATTAGTTTTCCTATGTACATTTAATTGTATATTGAAAATTTTATCAAATTTTATCATAAAAATAACTTTTCCTTTACGGGGAATCGAAACCGGACCATCTCCGTCCGCGTTTTAAGCTATTTTCTCAGGAACTAGATTTTTAAATAGACTACAAATTAGAATTTTTTACCAAAATCGTAGGAACCGTTTTAGAGAATAATGTTTTTTCACGAGTTTTTGGGGGGTAGCGCCACCAAATTTATAGCTAAAATTCATTTCTCGATTTCGCCTTGAGGTATGATTTTTCTGAGACTGTATGCCAAATTTCGTCGAAATCGGCCCAGTAGTTTAGACTCCAGGCGTCTGCACAGACGACAGACAGACGTCAGACGTCGACGACAGACGGATATTTTTTAAAAACCACTATTTTGGAATCAGGGAACCTCAAAACGTGTAAATCCATTAAAATGTCAAAATCGAATTTTTTTTTTCTCTTTATATGAGAAAGTAAAAATGACGAAGCGTAGCATAAGTCAAAGTGTCAGACTTGTATAAATACTATGCTAAAAAATACTATGCTAAATACTAAATGCTAAATATATATTTAGCATTTAATTTCCAAGTTAAAAATTTAGCTTGATAATTGTCGAAAATAATTATTACTGGCAACCCATTCACTTGTCGACCGATGAATCCAATTCTAAACATGGAACGAGAGCAATTATAAACGTTCAAGTTATATTTATATGTTTATTGTTATTATAAAGCTGGCAGTAGATAAGACATTGTTTTGTGTCATTTCAATGAAACCATTGCTTAACTAAATATAAATGTGATAAACTACCAAGTCGGGTGTTTCCAGACTGTTCTCATCGGGTTAACCCCAGAACAACGCAGTATAACTATGTTTTAACTATATAAATATATCATTTGATAAAGCAAATTGAAAATATATATATTATATTCATGTATTTGTAAATAAAAAAACAATAATTTCCTTCACTCTCTTTATTAATATAAAGCATTTGAGTAACAGCAAAGTTATAACATTGAGAAAAATTATTAATTTCGTAAAGTTTTTATAAATAAATATTAATTGGAGAGCCGGTGTAAAATTTTCTAGCTATAAATGTTATTTTCCTTTAGGGAAATAACAAAGTAAAACTTGAAACTCACGAAATTGACCTCGATCATTAGTCAACATAATATACTATCATTGAAATTGACCACAATGGTTAGTCAGCAGAAGAGTCTACCATTGAAATTGACCATGATAGTTAGTCAACATAAGGGACTGACACTGAAATTGACCATGATGGTTGGTCCACATAAGAGACTGACACTGAAATTGGCCACAATGGTTAGTAGACATAAGAGACTAATATTAAAATTGACAACGATAGTTAGGACAACATAATAAACAAACAGTGAAATTGACCAAGATATTTAGTTGACATAAGAGACAAACATTGAAATTGACAATGAAAATCGGGCATTACACTAGAAAATTATTATGATCATCTAAAGT
Source organism: Gerris buenoi (assembly GCA_001010745.2). NCBI lineage: Eukaryota > Metazoa > Arthropoda > Insecta > Hemiptera > Gerridae > Gerris > Gerris buenoi. The sequence goes on from KZ652254.1 coordinate 6,954, forward strand.
GGTTGAAATTAGGCAACATCAAGTATGAGCTATTTTGGTTTATTAGCAATATACCGATGATGGTTTTGCTTATTGGAAGTTATTTACAGATCATGGTAGTGAAAATCTAAAATGAAACGAAATTTTAAAATCCAGTCTAATTTTTAGTTTATCTTTCAAGATTTTTATAATCAGGTAAACCTTTGGTTTCAAAGGAACTATCTCATCTGTGTAATCATTGTGGGACCACATTCTGTTCACGGAACCGGAACCTCATAATGGTACCTCTGCAACATGCCGATCTACATGTAAAATTGTATTATTTGAAATAATTTTTATGTTAAAATGATTAAGCAATAATAGTCCAGTCAAATGGAGGATAAAAAGAGCTCAAAGTGGAAAGTTCTGGTGTAATTGTTGTTAGTGGTTTACTTTATATTTTTTTGGGGTGCTGAACACGAATCTGAAGTTGTCCAACAAAATTTCCCACGGAAATCCAATATGAGAAATCATCGAAAAACTACTAAAAAAAAAGATTTTTTTTTAATTAGTTTTTAGCTTATATCTTGTAAAGAAATCTATTAAAGCAAAAAGTGGTCTTGTAGTAAAATAAAAAGGAGAAAATAGCCTACAATTTATGTCTATAACATTTATTTGTACGCCGTATGGTTTTCACGCAGATGGGAGTTAAAATATTGGGAAGGCTTGGAGAGTGGAGAGTACAGGGCTGAAGGGTAAACGGACTGTGCTGGCAGTAAATTTTATGTTTTTCGGTGTGCTGAACACGAATCTAGAGTTGTCCAACAAAACTTTTATACGCAAATATGAGAAATCATCATAAAACCACTATCTTCTTTTATTTTTTTAGTAGATTTTGCCTTATAACTTGCAAAGCAAGCTATTTAAGCAAAAAGTGGAGAAGTAGTAAAATAAAGAAGATAATAATACCTACAAATTATCTCTTAACCATTTTTTTGTAAGTTGAATGGTTTCTATTCAAAAGAGGTTTGAAATAACCGGCAAATCAATAATTTTTGAAAAATAGCAACAAACTTTATTCTTAAAATAATATTTAGCGAATTTCTGAAAAATTTATCTGTATTTAAGTACTAGTACGAGCTCTTAGACACAGGTTCTATTATTTTTGTTGCTATTTTTAAAAAATTATTGATTTCCCGGTTATTTCAACCCTCTTTTGCATTGAAATCATTCGACTTACAAAAAAATGTTAAAGAGATAATTTGTAGGTATTTTTCTCTTCTTTATTTTAATACTTCTCTACTTTTTTGCGTAAATTGCTTGCTTTGCAAGTTATAAGGCGAAATCCACTAAAAAAATAAAAGAAGATAGTGGTTTTATGATGATTTCTCATATTTGCGTGTAAAAGTTGGACAACTCTAGATTCGTGTTCAGCACACTGAAAAACATCAAGTATACCACTAACAACAATTACACCAGAACTTTCCACTTCAAACTACCATTTGGCTGGACTTTAAATGGTTGCTCGATTGAGTAGCTTCTTTTACAAGCACATTATCTATCATATATGGTTCAGGACTATAGCCACCATCTTAAAAAGTATGCTCCATTATTTGAGTTATTTTTAGATTAGGAAGATTAGGTTTAACACAAAAACCAATTTAAAATTTATACAAAATTCGTAAGCACTCCGCACTTCGTTTTTTCCTTTGACAAGTAAAATTCCTACAATTTTCTTGTTAACTCTAATTGTTTTTGACATATTAGCAGTTAAAATTAAGGTGATCCATACTTGCGCTGGCAAGATATTTCCTGAGTTTTAATTTATATCCATAGAGCTTTTTCGTCAGTTGCATATTTTGCTTCCAAGGTTACTTCCAGGTTAAGGTAACTGTAGCTATGAGATCGTTCTGAAGAACGAAACATGTTAGGTGTCTAATTACAAAAAATTACAAGACAGAAATCCGTTTCAGACATCAGGGAACCTTTGAGGTTCCGTGTCTAAATTAATACTTTAATTCATGAAACAATTAAACAAACATGAAATGAATAATGGACGTGATTGGATGTGAGAAAGCAATGGTCAAACCAATCGGCAGTCTATTTATTATTTTTAGTCAAAGAACTACATTTTATTTTAGTTCACACGATTCCAAATTTCCTAGACATTTATTTCACATATTGAAATTTTGACGTTTCTTCGAAAGAAGCCTGCAAAGAAGCCTCGCTTTAGTATATGGGTTTCGCATAATGAACCTCTTTTAAATCGCATTCGCATTGCCCTACCCCTTCCTTACTCTGAGATTTTAACCGTCTACGCTCTTTAAATTTTGATAAAAAGAAACTTCATTACACGTAAAAAGTAAAAACAATTTTGACAGATTTAAAAACCAGGAGAAAAATGAAATAAATGGAATAATAATTGGTTTTAAAAGAATAAAATCATCAAATTTTACCAAATATGACACGAGGAAGATATGTGGCACACTAATTGCTAGACTATTTATAAAGGTGAGCACAAATAGGTAGTCGCAACCTCACATGCTGGTGACCAGAACACCAGCAGTGGGGGGAAGGGGGTCCAACATGTGACCTCCCCCTGATACTGTTTAACTTTATTATTAAGGCCCTCCACACACGGGTCGACTGATTTGCAACTCGAGTTGGAAACTAGTTGATCACGCAATTTTTCTGTGACACGCCCCATGTAGAAGGTAGGGGTCCACACACGGGTCGACCAAGACCAGACCAGTTTGAAATCAGTTTGCAGCTGGTTGCTCGAGACCGTCCTTCTTCCGTCTTTGTGGGACAGAATAAGATACATTGTTCTAAGATTGCATACTCATGTTGCCTGCAACAATCGTTTCAACTACGACAAGGTGGCTTTTCTTACAAAAGTTCATTCCTACTTGGAATGCGACCGCAATATGAGTCTTCTTAACGCGAAGACTTACACAGAAACACCGGACGACTTGCGTGAAGTTTTGCGCACTGGCAGAGTCACCTATCATTGTGCAAGAGAAGTTAATTTTCAGAATTGGACTTAATGTTTAGAGGGTGTTTACCAGAAAAATGCATTTTTTACGGGTCTTATAATACTTAGCTTTGTAAGTTTCATCGCACACCTTTTACCCCAATTTTGAACCACTTCCTGTCTTTCAATCTTCCTCCAATTTTGCACATAGAAACAATTTAGGTGAAGAATACAGAAACCAAAGTTGAAAATAAGCCCAGTTTTTAAAAATGGAATTTTTAAATTAATTGAAGCGAGCGTAAGCGAGCTTCTTACATTCAACGAAATATGCATCTTGGATGTCTGTCTGTCTGTCCGTAACGTTTACGTGTCCGACGATAACTTGAGTAAAAATTGACTGATTTAGTTGAAATTTTGTATACATGTTCCTTTTACTAATACTCAGGCTAAGTTCGTTGGACAGCGTGATCCGTCCAAGAGTTCGCGCGCAATGCTCGCGTAAACGTGAGCTTGAAATTTAAAATGGAATTTCAGGACGGGAAAAAATTCTATCATTACCTATTCGATGAGACGAACATTTTATTCTTACAACATTTTTTAGTAAAACCAAGAACGACACCGCTATGAATTAATAAAGATCGCAAAAACTATTAAAGCGGACCTAAACGTTTAAAATAGAGAAATCAACCTTTTTACCGATATCTTCAATATCGTCGATATCGTTCAAGTTAACAACTCATCAGTACAACATGCTCTAACCTGAAGATGCCTCTAGCATAGAGACGAAACGTCGGAAATATCATCCACTATGACGAAGTCACCACCGAAAGACTTAGAACTCCAATGTGAACATTCCCCGGAAGCCTACAAGTTAGTTTTTATTCTCCTGAAACATTGACTCTGATCACATGTCTTTTTTCCCTAGACCCTTCAATTGTTACATTGTGGAAGGGAAAGGAATTATTATCACTGAAAGAAGCCCAATTCAGTTTTATCATAGTTCTATAGAAATTCTTACACTGAAAGAAGCCCAAATGCAACTTTACCATGGTTCTATAATAAAATAATGGTAATAGTAATTACTTACTGTTAAGCTATCAAATTAATTTGTTTCTGGACGGGGCTGAGTTGTTGGTGCCAATAAGAAGTAAATGAGGAAAGTTTAATAATTATAATATATATGCAGTGGAGGGGCTATTTATTTATGAAAAATATTTTATTATATAAGTGTATATATATTTTTTTTATTTTTATTTTTTTTTTTTAGTTTTTATAATAGTTTGATATTTTTAGGTGTTGACGTGAAGTCGGATGTGGATCGGGAGGGAGCGGTCGCTTCGAGTCTGTTGCTTCTACGCGGAGATAGACTACGATGAACATGCTGATCTATGTACAAGGATGCGAGGTGTCTATAGAACGCACCGCGTCTCCGTCCCCAGGTCAGTGGTACCAACTTGACGTTATTCCGTGTCACAGTCCGGGTCCAGTTCCATCAAGCGTCCGGGTCGATGTGATCTAAATATTAGATCTTGTGCCGTTTATTATAAAGCGATGGTGTTCAGGATGTTAGTTTTAAAAAATGAAAACTAAATTAGTAAAAAACATGTTTTTAGACGGCATCGCTCGGTGCCACGTTTAGGCCGAAGGGGCCTTCTCCTCGGTCATGGTGGTGACTCCGCTGGCCACTGAATGCCCGTCGTCGGCGGGGGGAGCGGCGCAGGCAAGGCTCGGGTACTTCTTCTGGAGCGCCAACTTGTACTTAGGGTGGCTGTGGACAAAAACATATTGGATCAACAAAGAGTTATATTTATCCTAAGGAAGTTATTTTTGCTCCATACAAGTAAAAAGGGATTTTGTTTGGATAAGAAAGAATTATCTAACAAAACTTTTAAACCTCAATAGAGTTTGAGCATACAACAAACATGATTGGCTGTTAAATTAGATTGATAAGCGAATATATTTCAGCACCATTAAAATAATGTTATGTAAAAATAGTAGGTGATGAACTATTGTTGTAAATGGTAAACATTCATTTAAATATATAAAAGAAACTGAAAGGATTGTTTTGTTTTTTTGGTATTGTATAGTAGTTTCAAGGGAGATAAAGAACGAATTATACCTGATGGCGTATACAATAGGGTTGTACACAGCGTTACATTTGGCGAAGACGGATCCCCAGATGGTGAAGAGAGGAGTGATCTTAGCAGTCTCGAAAATACCGGAGAAGTTGATGACGAGGTAAGGAGTCCAGGCGAGGAACCACAGGGAAATGGTCATAAGGGCGATCTTGGCCAGTTTGGCTTCGGCGGAGGTGTTGGCGGCATCAGCGGACCTCAGAGATGCTACGTTCATCTTCTTGGCTTGCTCCCTCATTCCCTTCTCGTGAGCGCATACGGTCTACACAAGAAAGAAACGCAAGTTTAATTTAAGGCGAAGACTACGCTTTTGTGACCGATTTCAATGCGGTTTCAAGTACGTAATCGTGAGAGGACAAAAATATATATACCTGGACGATGAAGAAGTAAGAGTAGATGATGACAAAGAGAGGGAGGAAGTAGCAGAAGAAGGAGTAGGCGAGGAGGTAGCTGCGGCTGAGCCAGCTCTTGGTCAAGTAGTCGGTTCCGCAGGCGGTCATGTTACCTTCAGGTACGTACCTGTTCCATCCGAAGAGAGGGAACACGGTCCATGCCAGAGAGAGAGCCCAGACGAAGAGGATCCTCAGAGCTGCACCCTTGTTGTTCATCGGCTTGGCAGCGAGACCCTGCAACCAACACGCCGTTAGTCATGGCACCGACGAAACGACCGTAGTATGTTATTAGAATTTTCAGTCGAAGTTAACGAATTTACCTTGACGATGACATTGTATCTGTCGAGGGCGATCATCGTCATGCTCCAAATAGAAGCACAGCCGAATAGGGAGCCGCACAGTCCGTACATTTCGCACATGAACGGCCCTGCACAAAGTATGGACAAATGAATCAATACATAATATAATCGTCCGCAGCGAATATTTACTGCAAAAAGTGAACTTGTAACAGTAATAATACATGACGCTGCCAAAAGGTCATGCAACAGACTTACTCAACCATAATGTAAGGCATGATACTGGGTTGTCACTGTCAGTTGTATAAACACATAATGGTTTGTTAGCTGACTGTTGCTAGCTATAGTTCGTAATATTAGTTAAAGAAAAGTTTTGTTTTATTGACGTTGCTGCCGCATTGTTAACTGTATGGAACGGTCGAAAGTAACAAGCCCTTATCTACACATTGGGTTTGCTCGAGGAAGTAGATAAGAACCAAGTTGTACATTTTGTTTCTCATTGTATTATTCTTATCTCTACATAGGTTCCTTCGTACTTTATTTCCTACTTCAGTCCTTCATTATAAAAGTACTTGAGTTTTCTGTTATTTTTTAATTAGGAAATAAATTAGGTTACTTTATTATTCTTTAGCTATTAGTTATATATGGTAGCTTGAAAAGCTAAAAGATTGCATATTAAATGTCAGTTTATAAAGTCGAGCGGAATGTCTTTGTTTTGTAGAGAAATTTCAAAGAACTTAATTAATTATAAATCAGGGGCTCTTTAAGAGTTGATGTTAAACATGCCACCGATCAGAGTATAAATCATACCACCGCTTTTAACGTTTTGCAACCTTATGTGAGTTAAATCGGTCTCTTAGACAGTTATTCTGTCAGCGATTCATTCGGTAATTCTTTAAAAATAAATATTCTTACCCAAGACCCATGTCTCGTAGTAGCAGTTGATGACCATGGTAGGTGACATAGTCAACATCATGAGGAAGTCGGAGAAAGCAAGGTTGACGACCAGCAGGTTGGACGGTGATCTCAGTCCCTTGGTGGTACAGAAGATGTTGATGACCATTCCGTTACCGAGGACCGAAATCACTCCCAGTACACCCATGAAGAACCCGAGCAGCGCGTGCCACAGGGGATTCATCGGGGGGAACTGGTACCTGGAAACACATGGTTATCGTTCCGCTTCAAATCTCTGGCCAATTTCAACGACGAATTGGAGTTTACGCTTCAGCGGTTTCATAATTTAATGTGGTGAATCCATCAAGAATGAAGCTATACATTCGTCAACAATAAAGTGGCGAATCCAGCAAACATACAGGGTGTGGCAAAAGTTCGGCAACGGCTAATTATCTCTGTTGATATTTGAGATATCTAACTGCGGTTTGTTGCAATCTTAATAATGCATAAAAAACGAATTTTTTTGGTGAGTACCCAATTTCCCGCCTTTTTGGTTGCCGCCATATTAGATTCAACTATACAATTTCAAATTGGAACCCCTATACTGTGATGCATATTTAGAAAGGCCATGAAAAAACAAACCAGAGCTTTTTATCTTTCGCCGTTTCAAAATGGCGGCCAGAAGAAATGACAAAATTGACATCTCAAATATCAACGGAGATAATTAGCCACACTTTTGCCACAACCTGTATTGATATGAATCAATCACTGATCATAGAGTGAAATAGCAAGAAAACTTTGTGAAAGCTTGGTTTATAGATAATACTTAAATTTTTAAAGTTTAAAAAGGTTCTTTTCAAATACGAACCATAAAAAATTTGTATCACCCAATATAATAAATTGTTTATTCGCCTTGAGAAGATTAAAGTTAAGATTCAATTATTATTAATTGGTTTGGGGTTCCATTGCTGCATTCAGCAGAGCAAGTCAAATTATTTTAATTTAAGAAACGTTATTTCAATTTTTATTTTTTTTAGAGACGACTGCTAATTGTTACCAGTGGGCGTCTACCAAGTGGAGAATCTCGGGCAGCACCTTGTCCACGACGGTCTGGTTGCCGAAGGCACTGGTGGACCCTGAGCCCCATGTGTAGGCGGCGTATGAAGGACCTGAAGAACCCATTTTTCTGAAAAATTATAAGGTAAAAATCTGTAACATCCAAGTGAAATTCGATAAGATTCGAAATAGAAACAGAACTGATAAAACCCCTCGGCTATAAAATTTTATGTTTTTGCTTCACGATACAACCCCTCAAGCTGGCAGGACGAACCCTAGTGAGTTTGAAGATTCGCACAGAACCCCTCGCAAAAATCATTTTATCGGAGAATTTTACCTTTTAAAAATTTTGAAAATCATTGAATTATTGAAAACTCTCTAAATAACAGATGATATTGATAAATCCATAATTTGAAAAAAAATATTTTGCCAATTGGGTTAAAAAAATAAACTTTAGTAGACGAGAAATTTATTTTGCTTCCCAGCAGTAACGGAAGATGTGATTTTTTTTATATTGTTTACAATTTTACAATATAAGTAAAATTAAATTGTTACCTGTTAGTTAAGTTGGTGATATAGACCCGTTGATTTGGATGGTGAGAATTAGAAAGTTGGCTATTTTGGCTGTTTTCTAATACAACAGAGTCGGAGCCTGGAAGTAATTGTGGCACAAGGAGGTGACGCTCGCAGGCCCTTATATACTCGGGAGAAAGCGTCGGATAAAGCCACTTCTAATAATTCACTTAGTATCACCTCCCCTTAAGAATTAAGAAACCAAACAAATATTATGTATTTCGCCTCAATTGATTTTCTCCGATGTGAAGATACATTTTAGTATATTTATTCTAAGCTGCAGTTAACACAACGTCGCACACATGTTTCAACGTGTTGCATAACGATTAGCTTCACGGGTACTTATTATTATCCTCTTCTCACCGATGTGCAGCTTACCGAAATTTTAAAAAACTTTCTTTTACCTCAATTTTTTTTTATCTATAAGTGGATTTACCCCAAGAAATAATCGAATAATAACACGAGAAAGGGGTAAGACATATTATTAGGTTAGTTTTACCGTAAAGCGGAATCCTTTGGAAAGTGAGTTACCTCAGTCGAGTTAAGATTTCCTGAGTGGGTCTACCTCTTCACCATGATGCTGCTTCAGTCCATGTAATTCTTCCTATAATCATTTCCTAGACATTAATTATTATTTGTTTAAAATCGACAAATTACTCGACTTTAATCAACATCAAAAGTAATTATTAACCAAAACATTGTTTATAGAAAAATTCGCCGAGAATGTTGTGCTTTCATCAACGCAACGGCTTAGTAGGCGAATAAACAACTCAGAAAGTTTGTTTTAGCGATAACTTTCCAACCGTTCAGAGCAACGGCGTGACGCCCCATAACGGTACTGTGGTACTGTCTAAAAACAATTAAACTACTCCCAAGTCACAAAGTGTTAAAATTGGTTCCGAGATAAATTTTCAGACTATATTGAAGGTGGGAACGTTTATTTCTCCTTACAAAATGTGCGACTTAAAAAACTCTGGACAAATTTTTTGGCAAAGAATTACTGCAATTTTTTCGTCGGTTAGTCAAAAAAATAGAGGGAGGGAGAAGATACGAGAATTGAAATTGTTAAGTGCATATTACGGTGCAAAAATGAACCAAATACATATTATATTTGAACTCTGGGCGTAGTCCTCTTTCATTTAACGTCCAACATGACACATTTTCGTTAAACAAAATTTGGCAAATTCATATTGTAAGTGCCAGAGAAATTTCCTAAAGGGTAGTTAGAGCTGTTTTGAGGTGACTATAGGTGGTTTTAGGTGGTTAGAGGTGGTTAGAGGTGATTTGAGATGATTTGAGATGGTTAGAGATGGTTAGAGGTTGCTTTAAATGTCGGCCTGGCAGTACAATATGAATTTACCCAAATTTTCACCCCCTAAACTTCAAATCCTGGTTTGTAAAGGATTATTTTTTGAGGGTTCCCAACTTTTTGCCTGTATTTTCGACTTCTTAATAACAGAACTACCAAGTTTAAAATTCGTGTATTCCTTACTTTTACTGACAAACACAGAAATATCCGTATATATAACAAAACAGATTTAGAGACCAGATAGAGTATAGCTCAGTGGTTAGTGAACTCGCAACTCCACCGTAGGAAACCTATAGGTCTAAACCTAACATAGAACCTAAATCTTAGGTCTAAAATCCGACATCCCGTAGGTTTTAATGGCCGGGAGGGAAAACAGGTTTCATACTATGTTCGCATTAAACTGACTTAATTGGCTGCATCTCCCGTTCTGTAATGGTTATTACAACATGGTTAGGTTTAACCTTGTGTGTATCGGGGTGAAAAATCAAAGAGCAAAAAATAAAAAAGACCAGTTATGCACCATGACCTAACGAGCGAATTTTCAAAGAAATCTGCGTATTATTGGCTTATGATAATATAGGAAAATTTTGGTTTAAAATTTGGATGGGTGACAGGGGTACGGGGTACAAAATATACCTTTCAAGATGCATGTCGTTGGAAAGCACTTTAAGAGTACAGTAATTTATTGTTATTTTGTACACGCTTGTCATATTTTCATATAAGAGGAAGGTAAAATGAAAAAGAAAAAAATGAAAAAAAAAAAAAAAAAAAAAAAAAAAAAAAAAAAAAAAAAAAAAAAAAAAAAAAAAAAAAAAAAAACACGTTTCTATGCTATTATGGCCCTAAATTGTCACAATTGATCCCCTAATTGGATTCCAAAATCCTGGTCAACGAACGCATTCTTTGTTTTGATATTATTGAACTTTTAAAATTTGTTTGGTCTTTTTTAAGTGTCTTTTTTAAATGTCTTTTTTTGTTTGGTCTCGAGTGACATATACGCACATAAAAACTTAAATTTCTGGAATCGATTAAGAATGGTCTAAAACGGATTTCCGTAAGGAAATTTTCAAAAATTTTGAAACCATTGCCATAGCTTAATTTTCCTCGAAAATTCGCAAACAGAGTATTACGGAAGATTTCCATAATATATAAATAAATATAGGTATATTTTTTCCTCAAATGAAATCGCAAGACTTTTGAAAATGTGCCACTACAAAAGAATTTGTCTCTGAATGTGCAGAACAGCTTCGTTTTCAAGATATTCGTAAAAGACATTAAAAATTACAGTTTTATTACCGTTCCACCTTAAAATTTTTAAAACCTAAAAATAACATAAATATAGCATAAAAAACATAACATAAAAAATAGACTGCTAATTGGTGTGAAATATAGTTTTCTCGCATCCTATCACTACTTTATTGAATTTTCGCTTTTACGAGCCTCATTTTACTGTGTAATTTTTTTAATTGTTTGCCCCCCTCCCCCTCTCTAGGTAACTAATTATTTAGAACAATTAAGACGACTTTAATCAGCTATAATTCCTCAAATAGTTATAATTTTGCGTGAAATCGCTTATTTGATATTTAAAATCAGCGTTAATCCAACACTAGTTTCATTCATTCATCATCATGTTGTTCGATCATTCAGGGCTTTGATTGAGAAAAAAAGTTTTGAGAATTTTATGGATCAAATATAAATCGAATAAAGTGGTTGTCTCATCAGGTGAAAAGGTTTCGGGTACTGTGTGAACAAGAATTTAATAATTGACAGAGAACCTATTGACCGTGAAAACTTCAACTATTGATCCATCAAATTGCCATTATTACTTACGCTACGCGATATAATAATGTAGTCGTTCTCAAGAGCGACATTTTTTTGTATCCTGAATTTCCAAAATTTCAAGACAGACAACCGTTTTAGACATCAGGGAACATTTTTGGTTCCGTAGTTTCGTGTACATTATGTATATACTACACATACCTACCTATCTGTCTGTCGTTCAAATTGCGACACATATTTTTAAAAAACTAGTCATGCAACATGACTTAATAAGCGATTTATCTGAAGAAATCTGCGTATTATTGGCTTATAATAATATGGGAAAATTTTGATTTAGAATTTGGATGGTGACAAAAAAAAATTTCAACAGGGTATAAAAGTCAAAATAGTATGTACCTTTATAAGTGAATGTCGTTAAAAGCTCTTTAATAGTAGAGTAATAATTGTAGTTATATAAAATTTTGTCGTATTTTCATACAAGAGGGAAAAAAACATGTTTTTATGCTGTTTTTAACCCTAAATTGTCAAAATTTGACCCCTAAATGGACTCCAAAAAATCTGGCCAACGAACTCATCCATTCTTTTGATATTATTGAAAGTTAATTTTTTTGTGCATCCTAGGGTATAAGAATCATCTGAAGTGACTCATACATAAAAAATACGTGTGGTGTCTCGGGACACCCGGTAGGAACGAAGTTCCTTTCATTTTTCATTAAATATAAATTATAAAATCACATAAAATGCTAAATACGTATAAACTGTTAACTATGATTTATTTTTGATACTTATAAAACCAAGTGACATATAATTTGACGTATAACAAAACAAGTAACAGGGTTCCATAATAACATTTTTCCCCGTCGTTTTGAAGATTACGTTTACGCGAGCGTTGCTCGTGAACGCTTGGACGGAAACCGTTTTCCAACGTACTCAGCCTGGGCATTGGTAAAATGAACATGTGTACCAAATTTCAACTAACTTGGTGATCTTTTACTCAAGTTATCGCCATCGGTAGATATTTCGAGACGGATTTCGCGTGACGGTGATTTCATGACGGTTATATTCTGACGGTGATTTTGGTCGTTTTTTTCGGATTCACTCCCAGGCTCGAACGTGCCATAAGGAACTCCGTTCCAATATACAATACGTACATAAAAAAGCGTTGCATTTCAGTAATCGAATAATAATGGTCTCAAACAGATTTCCAAGGAGAAAATTTTGAAAAATTCGCATTATAAAAGTTCTGAATCCATTGCAATAGTAATTTTCTTCGAAAATTCGCTAATTACTCGTCTGATTTTGATGGGAGATGATAATTATTGTGTCAACCTTCTGCGAATATTTGTTTCTTTTTCACATTCGCACTGTTTGCAACTAATGGGACCTAAGGTTAGGACCTTGATCAGAATACAAAAAGAATGAAATAGGTACACAAGAAAAGTAAAATTTATTTCTGATAAATAAACCATAAAGAAAATATACTGATAATTCAATTAAATGAAATTATAAAATTAAATATCTATTATGAAACATAAATCAATAAAGTCCTTTAAATTAAAAACTGAATATAAATATATGTAGGCCGGTGAAAGAATTAATTAAGTTTGAAAGTCCAGAGGTAAAGTGTAAGGAAATATCTTGGAGTTTAACTTAGATGAAATTTACTGTAATTAGTAGGCTGCAAAACTTTAGAAAGATCTCACCCAGATGATGCGCTGAACAAAGAAAGAAGAATGGGACAACTGGATGAGGTATCATCAGAGAGTGGCTGCATGAATTCTGTGGTTTGTGGTTCTGAAGTTCTGATGTCATAGGTGCTGAAGTGTAATAATTAATAATTTATCAAGAAAGTTAGCTGAACTGAAATGACTGAACAAATGAATTATTAGTCAAATCTTGAGATCTTGAGTGATCTCTGGAAGGATCAATGAACCTATCACTGTGAGGTTAAAAACTGAACTGCAATGCGAATAAAGAACTTTGCCTACATATATAAAAAAAATAATTATAAGAAAAACAAAAGAAAGGCCTATGTAAAGAATCAAAATAAACAGAGTCTTTCAACAAAGAGAGAGTGAACAAAGTTCAATAGATAAACCCTAGCTTATCTGACCTTTTTAACAAATTAAATTAAAACAAAATTAAATCTTCAAAATAAAAATATTGAAATATTACATTATAAAAATAAAATCAAGTGGCTTGAACACGCACTAAAACATTTATTTACACGTATTTCATTAACATTTACACTTAAAAGTATCTTATCCGATTATCATGAAATTCAAATGGTTTGTCAAAAGTAGCCAGCAGATAACCCCAGATTAATTTTAACCGTACTGTTAAATTGATACTTTACTTCTTATAAATAATCAAAACAATGAGTTTAGAAAAACTCGGGATAAAATTAAATATATTTGACAATAATGGGCTGTAAGCCATTAAACCATTATTTTTATGTTAATATGCATAGATTTTTAGAATTTTAAGGAGGAGCGTTATTAAAACTGTGATGTTTAATGATTTCTTTTGAGGACACGCTTAATATATTTATTATATATTATAGACATCTTCCGTAATACTCTGTTCTGTTAGCGAATTATCGAAGAAAATTAAGCTACTTCAATGGCTTCATTTTTGTAATGCAAATTTTTGAAATATTATCCATTGATTCCAGAAATGTACACTCTGTATATGTATATGTATAAATGTATGTATATAATATGTATGTGTCATTCCAGACGATATCTCATCCCAGGATGCCCTTAAAAATTCCAAACAAATTTTAAAACGTCAATAATATAGGAGTCAATTAGGGGTCAAATTTTGACAATTAAGGGTCAAAAATAGCATAAAACCATGATTTTTTCCTTTTTACTCTCCTCTTATATGAAAATATGACAAAAATGTACATAAAAACAATTACAGTACTCTCAAAGAGCTTTCTAAAGACATGCATCTTGAAGGGTACAAACTATTTTGACTTTTGTACCGCGTACCCCTGTGTACCAATTTTTTTTTTTTTTTATTTACCCATCAAAATTCTAAAGATTTTTTTTTTCTGTATTATTATAAGCCAATAATACGCAGATTTTTTCTTCTTGAAAATTTGGTAATTAAGTCATGGTGATTGACTGGCCTTTTTCTATAATTACATTAAAATAATTTGTCTAATATTTTACTTTAGTTTTTACAATTTAATTTAATCATGGTATTTTTTTAAAAGAATAATATTATGTCTTCTGATCACATATTTGATAATTATCTTGACAATAATTTTTATCTTATGTATTTAGATATCTTTTAAAAATACGAAAGGATTAAATCCCACCATATTTCTTTTAAAAAATGTTGCATCACAAATTCCCTGATGACACCTTTTTTTACAAAAAGAAAAAAAAATGAAATACAAAGGGGACAACATAGAGAAAAATGAATGGTTTGGTCTAAAGATTATAATAAACCATAAAATATAACAACCCATTTCCATATACACAAAAGATATATAAGGTAACAAACGATTTGCATATTGTAAAATATATAAAAAATATTAACATATACAAAACATGTAACAGATAATAAAATATTTACATATCTACTAAGCGGAGGAAAAATTGAGAAAATACTTTGACCTAAAACCAAAAAAAATAAATAAAAATAAAAAATCCGATTTTATTGGAATTAGGATGTTTTGTTAACCAACATAATGTTGGTTTAGATATTATGTTGGGTTTTGTTCCTTTTTCTCCCTAGTTGAGTTTATCATTTATATTTAATTATTTCCGAGGTTGTACTTATATTTTGTCCGATATTTTTTCCCAAGTACTATTTCAATTTATTATATATATATCTATATGTGATTACGTCATAATGAGACTTGCAAACTGGTCTAACGCGGGACGTAACGACACTAGTGCCCCCCACGGCCGGAGGAGTAAACTCCAGCTATACACGGAGCCTTTCCCCCCCCCCCCCCCCCCCCCCCCCCCCCCCCCCCCCCCCTACCCTCCTCTACTTCCAGGGAGGTTCAGTTCGATTTCGAGAGCCGGCTCACCTCCATACTCCATAGTGTCTTCTTCAGCTGGGTAAGTTCTCATCATCTATTTAAATAATATATTATATAGTTTTATTTTGTGTACAACCTCTTAACTTAATCTAAATATTATATTCTACTTTTCTTTCTTGTCCTTCAATTAGGGAAAACTTACCTTTTTTTTTTTTTGGTTTTTGTAATTCCCAATTTTTTAGAGTGTCTCTTAGTCAATCTTTAATAAACCGGAGCTAAGATACCATTCATATTATCTTAAAACCTACAAGTCTGATTTCAATGACATTTGTATAGTAGGTCATAATTAGCCCGCATTGTTGGTCCCATATAAGTTTCAACCTTCTTCGCCTATTCGTTCCTGTTCAACATGCACAAACATAAATTTATTGACACCTATAATCTTCAAACGTACTCATCTGATTTTATGAATTTGTGTGGTTTGTCGAAAGTAGACCCCTGATAGCACCAGACGCATTTCGACTGTCTGCGCTAACATTTGTTTAATTGTTACTTGAATTCATGTAAAATATACTGCCATTTGATATGACACATACTTTTTTACATGAATAAAAGTGTCAAGTTAGCAATAGTTAAAGAGCGCAGGTTCAAATTAGTCTGGGCCTAACTTCGGTTACTTTCGATGAACTATAAAAGTTTCATACGTATCAGATAAGTATATACTTTTGAAGCTCAAGGTGTAAATAAATGTATGTTTGTGCGCTTGTGGAAGAGAAACAAATGAGCGCAGAAGGTTGAAACTTATATGAGACAAAAAATGAGCTAATTATGACCAACCATACCATTTTTATTAAAATTGGACGAGTAGTTTTTAAGGTATGTTGGTTCGCAAAAATTGAGTGACAGACCGACAGACACGGAATCAAAAATGTTCCCTCATGTCTGTTGTGGATTTCTGTCCTGGAATTTGGGAATTTAATTTTTAATTTTTTCAAACTGTAGTTTTCATACTACGGAAAGGTACAGGTACTAATTGAGTTCTTTATAATTATTAGCGATAATTTTCGGTCTAGTTCTAATGTCATGAATATTGAATTGCTAAACGTGTAGAAATATTGAAAGCTTGGACTAGTTATCGGTTACGGCAGAGAAAAATCATTCTCCTGAGTAGTTTAGTTGAAAAGAGTGCTACACAGGAAATGTAGAGGCCCGTGGTTCAAGTCCTGGCGCTGGAGCCTATTTTTCTCTGTCTGTCTCCCAGTGTTAATAATAATTATAAGTTGATCTAAAATAACAAACTTAAGTAAAATACTACCAATAATCCTGGCCTAGAGGCAATATGTTTCCATATGGAAGCGCTAATTTTAAATAATTGGCTAATGATTGCCAAGAGGTGGTACCATTCAAAACGCTGATAACTTGCTGCCTATTTAAGCATTCTTGGTCCAGAAAAAGTTTCCAATAATATCTCAGACAAGGACACTCTTCAATCAAGTGAAATACATCCTCCCTCACATTTCTGCTGCAGTTGACACAGTTATATTCCTCATTTCTGAGCCACAACTTGCAATTGAGGTTGAGCATCTCGTTCCTAGCTAGCATAATCAATCTTTTCGACACATTAGGTTTGTTCCAAGCACACCTCAAACTAGTTCCAAACTAGTTTCAAAGTGTACAACGCATGTGCATTAGCAAAAAACGTTCAAATGTGGTCCGATGCGGATGCGTCGGACAGTTCCAAACCAGTTTGAAGTGTGGTTGAAACAAACCTATTGTCGACATTCTCATTTTCCATGTAATCAGGTGTAGCGTTATGGTCTAGTTCTTTATACAACAGATGATATTGAGCCCGTTCTATCCTCTGTTTACATTCTTCATTGAAATTACTTTTCTTGATTTCCAGCCAGTTCCACATCACCTTTATCCACCGATTCCTGTTGTCGCACCCTCTCTCTAAATAATACGTGCCTATCTCCTCCCCTCTTCGGTGCCAAACATTGAACCATTATAACGATTTATTCGCCAATACTCTCGCTAATTTAAAGGGCAATCTGTCCTCTTCCATATTACAAACTTTTTTAAGTTTTTGTACGAGTGTAAAATATAATTAAAGTATAATTGGAAAGATAGGTTTCTCTATGTATGACATAATTAGGTGTGTTGTACGGCAATCTCAGACTTTTCTTCACGAAGGACCGCACTAACTTTTCTACAGCCTCGTACATCTCATAACTGGGCGGCATAACACAGCACGGATCTCACAACACTATAATAAATCTGTTTTGGTTTTAAAATTAATATCTGTATGACATGACATATTTTAGGTTTCTGTACAAAGTACAAAAAGATACATTATATAACGGCTCTGTCTGTCCGTCTGTCCGTTGGTGTCGTCTGTCGTCTGTCCGTTGGCTTGTATCAATTCATAAACTACTATAGCTAGAAACGTAAAATTTGGCATACTGGTGCCTCTCGGCGTTTGATGCAACTGGACACATTTTGGAGTTTCTACACTTAATATTTCCAAGATGGCGGCCCGGCCAATATGATGGGTAAAAAGTTTTTAGTTACCATGGCATGTTATACATAAATTTAAAGGTCTTGAAGTGTAGAAAAAGAATATGCAACTATTAAAATAACACACGTAATATTTAAAGATGGCGGCCAATATAGCGGGTGACTAAAAAGAAGTTTTTAGTTATCATGGAATGTTATACATCAATTTAAAGGTCTTGAAGTGTAGAAAAAGAATATGAAACTATAACACCTGATAATTTTAATACTTTTTTTTAATACTTACGTGAAGCGCGCTTTACTTGTTTCCTCATAGTATTGTTTACATTTTTAGAAACATTTAATTTGTCATTCAGATGACCATTCAAACTTAAATTGCTAGTTATCGAGAGCCCAAGGTACTTATAGCTATTCACTGTTTCTATATTCTCTTCTCCGAATTTCCACCGTTCCGTATTCTTTAACTTGCCTCTGCTTCTAAAAAACATAATTTTATATTTATCTAAATTTACTGTTAAGCTCCATTTTTATTACTGGTCGTATATTACTTTGCTTTGTAAGTTTCATCGCACACCTATTACCCCAATTTTGAACCACTTCCCGTCATTCAATCTTCCCCAAATTTTGCACATAGAAACAACTAAGGTAAAGAATACAGAAAAAAAATGTATATAAGACCAGTTTTCAAAAATGGAATTTTTATATTAATTATTTTACAATACCTATTCCTAACTTGTTTATCATTCGTCTAAGTATCTGAACGTCATCACTCATTTGCACGGTATCATCTGCATACAGTAACATTCTTATCGATATCTCCGACCTTTACACCTCCCCCTATTCCCTCGATCAAATCTTCAATATAGAGGTTGAAAAGATTACAGCTCAGTAAGCAGCCCTGTGTTAAACCGTTTTTAGTCTGGAAACTCGCTGACACGTAATCTTTACACCACACACCCGCCGTAGTATTTTAATACATATTTCGTAATAAATTTAACATTTTATACGGAATACCTAATCGGCTCAGTTTGTAACAAAGGTTGTTTCGGTTTATCGAGTCGTAAGCCGCTTTAAAATCAACAAAAAAGGATTATAATCTTCTTTTTTTCTTTTCGTAAAATATTGATTATACTAACCAAATTAAACAAATTATCTATTACGGAGTACCCCTTTCTAAAGCCGGCTTGATACTCAGATTTTTAAATTCATCCACCCACTTAACTAGTCTCTGGTAAACGAGAGAAGAAAATAACTTGGCTATGGCATTAATAAAAGATATACTGCGATAGTTTTCAACTCTGTTAACATCGCCCTTTTTATAGAATGGAAAAATGATAGAATACTTATAATTTACCTGAGTTTTATTTGAGGATTCGGTCTTTTAGGGTAGATAATAATTGAACAATTTACAGGATTTAAATTGAAAATGTAAAATTATTAACATAATTTAAAACTGGAATAATATCACCAAGTTAGGTTCGTCAATATTTGTCAAAACACTTATGAATTACATGAAACTATATCTTATAACTAGATTAAGGTTACCACAGTTTACCATGCTGTTATTTTAATTCTGTTTTTTTTATTGTTAATTGTTATAAGATATAGTTTTATGTAATTCATAAGTGTTTTGACAAATAGTGACGAACCTAACTTGGTGATATTTTTCCAGTTTTAAATTATGTTAATAATTTTACATTTTCAATCTAAGGCCTGAAGATGACCGTGAAAGGTCGAAATATAGCCGTATTTGAAATGTAAATTGTTTCAATTATTATCTACCCTAAAAGACCGAATCCTCAAAAAAGTATTAAATAAATTAGGGACAGGGAAGAAGAAACACTACAAGTTAAAAATACTGTTATAATAAGCCAGAAGTCTTTCCCATAAGAGTGGACAGTGATTTTATAAAAAATTCTACCTGGACCCTGTCTGCACCGGGGACTTATTTATTTTTGGCTAAGTCCAGCGAGAATGTCAGTTCCTCCTGAAATCGACGTCAAGTAAATCATTATAGTAACATGGAAACGCAAATTGAACTTCTTGGCTAAATGTGACCGAATTTAATAAATTTTTCAAATACTCATTCCACGCCTTACTTTCCATTTCTATAGGTATGATGAATTTAGACTTTAGACCTTTTACTAAAAAAGGTCTTTAATAAAAAAAAGAAAAATCGGTCAGAGACAACTCAGACAAACTTTCTCATATAATATGTACATTTAATTACTATTGGAAATTTCATCAAAAATATCATAAAAATAACTTCCCCCGGGCGGGGAATCGAACCCGGGCTCTCTCCCTCCGTGTTTTAAGCTATTTTCTCCGGAACTAGATTTTTCCCGGGAAAACAGCCTATATAATTAGATTCGTATTTAAATTGACTACATTTTAGAATTTTTTAATCAAAATCGTCGTAACCGTTTTCGAGAAATAATTTTTTTTCGTGTTTTTTTCAGAGTTTTTGGGGGGTAGCGCCCTCAAATTTGGAGTTAAAATTCATTTCTCGATTTCGCCTCGGGGTATGATTTTTCTTAACGTGTATGCCAAATTTCGTCAAAATCGGCCCAGTAGTTTAGGCTCCAGGCGTCTGCACAGACG
>KZ652254.1:27662-42355 GCA_001010745.2 Gerris buenoi
AAAAAAAAAAAAAAAAAAATTGCCAAAATGATTTCGAGTCTTTTTGATTAACCAAGGTACTTACCGCCGATCTATAATATTCCTTCTCCTTATCCCGACAGATCCGCTTGTTATCTAGTTAACGCGATGGCCAAACACGCGCGCTGCAGATCAGTATGGAATGGGTCGCATGCAGTATTATGTTTTTGGAGCAGCATGGCGAGAGATATTTTTGTCAAGATATGAGTTTCTGGAATGTCAGCACTGCTTGCCTAACTTTACCTCCTGCTTTGAAAAGTAAACGCTTTATATAACTCATTGGGCGCTTCTAGTTTGTGAAAGTCGTGGTAGATACTGTCCGTTGCCTTAAACCTACCAAAACAGAATTTAGGAGGCGTTGTTTTCTCGATATTAACTTCCAAATAATTGAACGAGCGTAGTGAGTTCTTCATTTCAGAGACTTGGGATTTGAAAAGTTTGTGTGTTTGTCTAACGATAACTTGAGTAAAAATTGTTCCATTTAAACGAAATTTGGTACATGTATGCATCTCAACATTGATGAGAAGAGAATAGTTTTTGGAAATTCCGCACTAAATATTTTCAAGATTGCGGCCAATATGCCGGGCGACTGAACAAAAAGTTTTTTGTCAGTATGACATGATATACGTCAATTTAAAGGTATTAAAGTGTAGGAAAGGAATATCTAACTATTAAAATTTCACACTTTATATTTTCAAGATGGCGGCCAATATAACGAAAACTAAAAAAAGATTTAGTTGCATGACATGTTATAAATCGTTTAAAGGTATTTTAAAGGCTAAAGATTATGTACGTAATCAATAAATATTAAGTACAATAAATACTGTACATACGAGCCTGCAATAATATTATTAAATAAATATTATGGACAGATACTTTTACAATAGGCGGGCGTAGCGAGCCGCAAATAATTTCATTAAATAAAGATTATGTAGTAATGCAGTGTAAACAGGCGAGCGTAGCGAGCCTGCAGCAACTTTATGTAATAAATATTAAGTACACGCTATATAAGTATAAACTTACTTTATCTACGATTGATACGAAATATAAACATTTTTATCTCTGTTTAGATGCGTAGAAAGTGATTCTTTTCGTAGCTGTATTCATTACGCATGCGCGTTTCATAATTGTGCGTTAAGGTGAATTCCTCTTTTTCGACTACCCTAGGTCGGAAAAAAGAGGAATTCTTCACCTTATCGCACGATTTGCGAGTTTTTTTACATTTAGCAAAACTAATTGACTAACTGTTAATATAAAGTTTTTAGTGATAAACAATGTATATATATATATTTTTTTTATCTGTAATTATTATTAAAATCCAACAATCATAGATAAAGTACGGTACACAACTCGTGCGAAAACTGAATTTTGCTTTGCTCGTGTGGTTTTACTACCCTCGCTGTTGCCTGTTGCTCGGGTGCAAACTCCACACTCGCATGCAAAATGCTACTTTCCACACTAGACGGTGTAATGTACTAAACAAAGCCGAGGTGCTGTGAGATGTATTTAATTTCGTATAAAGTCGAAAGTTCTCGGTAGCTAAATCTGTTTTCCTTTCATCCGTCCATAATTCTTATTTAATAAAATGATTGCAAACTCGCTACGCTCGCCTGTTTATACAGCATTTCTACTTAATCTTTATATAATAAAATGATTACACGCCTGATGTAAGCATTTGTCCATAATCTTTATTTAATAATATTGGCGGCCATCATGAAAATGTGTACTGTTAAAATTAGTTATATATTTTTTTCGTTCTCTTAAAGGCCTTTAAAATGGTGTATAACACATTATGCTGACTAAAACTTTTTGTTTTAGTCGTCCACCATATTGGCCGCATTCTTGAAAATATTTAGTGTGGAATTTCCAAAAACTATACAGATGCACATATATGTACCAAATTTCATAGAAATTGGTTAATTTAAGTTATAGTTAGACAACAAACAAACTTTTCAAATCTCAAGTCTCTGAGATGAAGAACTCATCTATTTCGAGATGAAGAAAATATCTATTTCTTACTCAGCACACCTTTTACCTTTGTTTTCTTTTTACTATAATAATTACCTACAACTCTCCAAGTCTATTTTGGAATAAGAGTAAAAACCTTCAACTCTAGCTTTTCATAATTTATTTTGAAATTTACGAAAATGGTGATGCGATCGCAAAAACATTTCCTTTCCAAGTAGGAAACTATCGATCAAGTGTTAACTTGCCGCAGTTAAACAAGCTAATATCCTCTAGGACTTAAATGTCCACTCACCATCTTCATCCTCTTTGCTGCCGCTCAGAATGGTTTGACCCTGTTTTTCCCCACAATTCTAAGAATTTCTTACCTCTCCACAGATCCTTTGATTGCCTGTACTCATTTCTGATACATACGACTTCATACATTTTCATTTAAGCTCTTTTTTCTATATTTCCACTTTAGTTTTGTGTCCAGTGCATGCCCAAATACTTAGTGATATAGTCAAATACCAAAGTGTTAGAGTATGGCACTTCTTGTTCTTCAATGTATACCTTTTTAATTTCTATTTTTCTTTTCAAGCCATCAACAATTCCATTCAATTTTTCTTTATTAAGAAGCTTTTCCATTCCCACTATTCATATCCCCTAACAATAAGAAAAGTTTATCGGGAACTTGTGTTAACAGTTTCCCAATATCTGCAAAGTTGTCTTCCCTAGAAGTTACAAATTGAAGTCAGTCGAACATACATACAACTCCTCATTGCAGGCATTACTTTTTAAACACATAACACCAGACATCATATTATAGATCATATAACAACGATATATTTAAGGAAAAATAATATAGTCTCTCTACGTAAAATTAACTTTTTAATAGCCAAGGCAGCTTACAGCCTTCATAAGGCCATCATCAGTGAAAAAATAAAGAGGAAATAGAGTTACACAAAAAGACTAAAAGACGTTAAAGGTGAGTCTACTTGTTGGAGATCGACATAAGACTCCTCATTATTTCGGCACTGTTGATGCATTATGAAGGCAGAAAGCTGCTTTGGCTTTTAAAAAGTTTATTTTACGTGGAGAGAATATTTTATTATTCCTTAAGGTGACCTCCATAGACGCTCCCATATCTAACGAAATATTTGTTTAATACTCTGTGATCATATATTTCCTTTTCTAAAAGGATTAAAGTGAAGGTGAAAATGTCAATAGACACGTTGAGCCCTGCTCCAAGGTAAGGTGGGACTCTAACCCACGAAAAAAACCCTCTACGCAACAACTGGGCCAAACCAGTTGCTCTTTTATCATGTTAACTCGAGTTTGTGAGGTAGAGCCCAGTGACTAG
Organism: Gerris buenoi; assembly: GCA_001010745.2. Taxonomy (NCBI): domain Eukaryota; kingdom Metazoa; phylum Arthropoda; class Insecta; order Hemiptera; family Gerridae; genus Gerris; species Gerris buenoi. The sequence continues at coordinate 30,988 of KZ652254.1, forward strand.
TCCCCCAGTTGAGTTCCTTAATTTTCTCTCGCTAAGAGTTTTACAGATTTAAGTGCATTACTGGATCACCAAGTCGCAAGGTTTCACCGGGTCACTAAGTCCCAAGGCTTCTTTCTTTTAAGCCTACTTATCGTGGGAGCCGCTTCATCCACCATGAAGAGCATTTCTGCATTTATACGGCTTCGTTTTCTCCTGCTGTGATTGCGTATTTTGTTACAATGTCACTGACAAATTCTACTTTAAGATCTCTAAGTAGATTGTCGATCCTAATATACCAGGGAGCATCCACGACTCTTCTAAGATTGGATCACCTTTATAGTTGTCCTCTTGGTGCAACCTCATTTGTATTCCATAGGTCCCCACCGCTCTTAGCACTTGTTTATGCAGCAGCAATTTGTTTTCAACGGTCAGACACGAATTTCTCCCTAACAGCCAATACATTTTCATTTAAGCTCCCTTTTCTATATATCCACATGTTCCTTCCACATTTCCAGTTTTGTGTCCAGTGCATACCTAATACTTAGTAGTGTTAGAGTACGGCACTTCTTGTTCGTCAATGTATACCTTTTCCATTTCTATTTTTCTGTTAGTAAAGTTGATGTACACTGATTTAGTTTCATTCAGTTTATTGCTCCAGCGTTGGGTCCAATTCCATACCTCTGTGATTGAATTCTGCGGTTTATTAGCAGTTGTTTCGACGTCCTTCCCTACTACCAAGACAGCGCAGCGGTATCATCCGCTAATGTCGCCACGGTTGTTTCCCTTACGCTCCCTCGTGGAATGCCAGCTGAAATTTGCTTCAGAGTAGAGTATTCATCCTCGCGCTGTACCCTAAAGTACCTTTCTGATATTTACGACTTCATTTTCAAGTAGAAATCTTCGGGAAGGTCCCTGTGCAGCTGGCAGCTTGTACTCAAGCCAACCAAGTCAAACATTATCGAATGCCTGGCCTGTGCTACATCGAGGATGACTTATGAACAGATATTATTCTCCTTCAGAGCCTTTTCTAAAACATAAGTGATTCTATGAACCTGCGCAATAGTGGAAATATTCTCTCTGTATACGAAATGGTGATCTGGCAATAAGTTTATTTCCTCTAGTGGGCGTTTTTATCTTTTCAGAAAAAGTTAGAGATAACCGGAAACAGGGAGATTGGCCTATTGGTGCTTTCTTGGGTTTTAAGATCATGATTACCTCAGCCACTTTCCACTAGCTAGGTACATGTTTCAATCTGAAAGCAGCATTGATGAAGTGCTGTAGTTTCCTCAGGACTTTTATCGGCAGTTTCTTCAGTATTTGGCCAATAATCAGATCCAAACCTGGAGCTTTTTTGCGCTTAAGTTGGTTTTAATATCTTCACTCAGCTCCTGCAAACTTACCTTTTGTATGTTTTCCTTATCTACTTTCTGTTCAAGGGTTGTGTTTTCCTCTGCTGTTTAGTGAGATGCTGGTCGGAAGGTTTCCTCAAGGTGTTCAGCAAAGAGAACTGCTTCCTATCGCACTTCTTGCCCCGTCAGTCCACGCCCCAGCCTAAACAGTTCCCGGATACGAAATGCGTAGAAAGAGATTATTTTCGTAGTTGTATTCATTGCGCATGCACGTTTCATAATTCTTCACCTTATTGCACGATTAGCGTGTTTGTTTACATTTAACTGAACTAATTTTCTATATAATTAAAGTAACTATTTTTTACTACGTTTTTATTAACTTGGTTTCTTGTTTGTATGTTTGTTTGTTTGTTTGTCCGGTACAAATCTTGCAATCGAATTTTAACTAACATCCCGAGTAGCTAGACATTTGAAACTTTCAGAACAGCTCAGAACACGACGACAATGCATTATTTTAATGATTTTAGTAATTTTTTATCAGAATTTAATTCGTTTTCAGCAAATTTGCTGCATGGAAAGTTAGTTCGGAAAAAATCCGCATTTTATTTTATCTGTTTTGTCATATCCCCAATATTTACAATCCTTCATTTTGACAAATTTCAAAATTAAGATTTTTTTTGAGAGGTAAACATTGAATGACAGCCAAAAAGAATAAGTAAACCAAGTAAATAAAAAATGAATTATTTGAATTAAAAAACGTAGTATATAAAAAGTTCTTTTTATCTTTGTAATTATTCTGTTTAAGAAAAACATTCACTGGTTCTATTCAAAAGAAAACTTAAACTCGGCGTTAATCGTTAATTAAAAGCGGTAATCATTTTTTAAAAAGATTAATCAACTTGAAATATAATATAGTTTAAATAATTTGACCTTAATAAAGTATAAAATGATGTAATATTTTCTCATCTTTAATTTATGTCCTATAAATAGAATATTTATTAAGTTAAACCCCAAAAGAATATTTTTCAACCGCTGAAGTAAAAACTCGCCCATAGAACAGCCACGATTCGAATCCATTAAAAGAATCAGAAGACGTGTGTAAAAATTTCTATTTGTACTTTTTAAATACAAATTAGTAAAAAAAAAATAAGTTTTTTAAATTATTTCCCACAAATTTAATTTGTCTTTTAACTAGATCCAGTGTGTAAATACCTTGAAAACCATTAGAGTTATCAAGAAATGCATAACAATCTTTTTTGCAGGAAATATTATGAGTTTTAATTTTGTAAATATTGATTTAGTGCGTAGTCTTCCATGGGTTGACTCGTAATCGCAAACTTGGTTCTTCATTCACCTCTGAAGATGCTTTGTCGCACTTCAGGCCCTTCGTGACGCTTTAATTCCCTCAGACAAGTTAATAATATTGACTTTCCAAAACCTAATCTCGCACATTTTTTATGTATAGCCCAGTAAAATTTGCCTAAAAAGTTTTTTTTGCACATAAAGCATTATTATGTGATTGTAAATAATACCTTAAAGTCCCCTACTTGTTTTTGGACGATTCCCCCTTTTCTTGGAGGGGAGGGGGTAAATTAGGGGACTTAAACTCAGCTACCAACAACCCAACTCAGCTAGGCAAGTTAGGTATCGTTTTCTATGATTTTTTTTTTTTTTTTTTTTTACGCGGAATCAAATAAAACTCGGAATCAAGTCGATACAATGATTAGTTTGGAAGTAATAAGAGTTCTTATGTATAAACAAGTAAATAATTCAGACGCGGGGCATCTCGGAAATTTAATATTTTAATTTTCAAAATGTTGGCAGATATCATAACGAAATTCAGAGGGAATGTTTACCTTATAAAGGGATATTGATGCAAATTTCATCGCAATCAGAAACTTTTTCGATTTATTATGAATTTTTGTTGACAGCAAAATGTGTTATAGACCACTAAAATTAGCAAAAAAAGAGAGAAAAAAGAGTGTTCCTTTGGATTAATTTTTGCAATGTTTCTATCTCAATGTTGTTAATAACCACAAAAAAACTCGTTGATTTTCTCTACAACTCAACCTAAATTAGGCCCAGGTTAACTCTCAGTTTGAGGTGAAACTTAATTAATCTCAGTTTTGATGTATTGATGGGTCCTTAGGGATTAAAAACACACTCTTCTACTTCATTTGGCTATATTTCGACTCTCAATCTTGAGTCATTATCAAGCATCTAGAATCAATTCATTACAGAAAAACAATCAAAAATTAATTTCCTTATGATTAGTAAACATCAATGTTCTATCATACATAGTAACAGCGAATAAAAGATAATTGGAGAAAAACAAAAATTATATATATTCTTACCCTATTGAACTGTGAGCTTTAATCTTTTGCATAGCAAAATCGTCATTTTTTTATAAATAAAATTGTAGATTTTTTGGTCATTTGACTTTCCTAAGTAGGAAAACCTCCAAACCTCCCTAAAATTGCACAAGTCAAACTTAATTAAAATATGTTTGTTTCATAAAAAATAATGTGAATCAACTTAACATGTATCTTACTTACAGTCATCTTAATTTAAAATCTCTGCTTTAAACAATAACTTCATCACCAACAATAACAGAAGTAAACAGCTACATAATATGATAATAACAATTCTCAACAAATCTAACGAATTTAATTAAATGACTAGTATAACAAAAAAAAAAGAATACAACCAGAAAATTATCACAGCTTGATTACATTGAACAAAGTACAAAATTTCCACATTTTGATAAATAAATATTTTCAAAACCCAGGTTTATTAGACAATAGTATTGTAATTTATTTATCAAAATGTGGAAATTTTGTACTTTGTTCAATGTAATCAAGCTGTGATAATTTTCTGGTTGTATTCTTTTTTTTTTGTTATACTAGTCATTTAATTAAATTCGTTAGATTTGTTGAGAATTGTTATTATCATATTATGTAGCTGTTTACTTCTGTTATTGTTGGTGATGAAGTTATTGTTTAAAGCAGATATTTTAAATTAAGATGACTGTAAGTAAGATACATGTTAAGTTGATTCACATTATTTTTTATGAAACAAACATATTTTAATTAAGTTTGACTTGTGCAATTTTAGGGAGGTTTGGAGGTTTTCCTACTTAGGAAAGTCAAATGACCAAAAATCTACAATTTTATTTATAAAAAAATGACGATTTTGCTATGCAAAAGATTAAAGCTCACAGTTCAATAGGGTAAGAATATATATAATTTTTGGTTTTCTCCAATTATCTTTTATTCGCTGTTACTATGTATGATAGAACATTGATGTTTACTAATCATAAGGAAATTAATTTTTGATAGTTTTTCTGTAATGAATTGATTCTAGATGCTTGATAATGACTCAAGATTGAGAGTCGAAATATAGCCAAATGAAATAGAAGAGTGTGTTTTTAATCCCTAAGGACCCATCAATACATCAAAACTGAAAATTTCAAGGGATCACCTTCATCTATAATAAAATTAATTAATCTCATTTTCTAGCCAATTGGCAACTTTGAGGAAGGTCCCCGTGAAAAAATCTGAAATTAATTTCTTGTGATAACCCTAGAAGGTACAAAAAATATTTGGGGTTTCTATACATAAAACCCCTCAAATATTCGTATCGACTTAATTCTTGTTTTAATAATCGATTCAGCGTAAAAAGAATGCATAGAAGACGATACCCCATTTGCCAAGGTAGCTCAGTTGTAGACCTTCAAATTTTACCCCCTCCCCCCCCCCCCCCCCAAAAAAAAAATCTCTATTTCAAATTTACTTAATTTTTCTTCTTCAATTTTGCGCCCCCCTCAAGCCTGCGGCCCCCCCCCCAAAAAAAAAGGAAACGTACATAAAAAAGAGGACTTTTCAGGTATTATTTTCAATCACTGTAAAAATAAGAAACGTGCTTTAAGAAAAAAAAACCTATATTGACTAGATTATTAGGTAGTTTTGGACTAAAATGTATAGTGACGAATTTTTAGCTTGTCTGAAAAGCTTTAATAATAATGAGTATATAAATAATAAACAGCTTGGTTTTTCGCTGTAATCCAAGTAACAATGGGGTTGAATTCCGACGTTTCGCTTCCACTACTGGAAGCATCTTCAGGGCCGTGATGTTTACTTGAAGCAGCAACAAGACATTCTGACAACTAGAGTAAAGGACGGCGTAAATATGCCAGTCATTCTATGTCTTGTTGTTCCAAGTACATCACGATGCACCACACCCCTGAAGATGCTTCCAGTAGTGGAAGCAAAACGTCTGACTTGGACCCCTTCGTGTCACGGATTTCACCAGAAAACCCAAGCTGTTTATTCCGCGGAAGCCTACGGACCAAGTATACAAATAAATTGATAAAAATACGAGTGCCACATTATGGCTGGTCAAGGAATGTGAAGCCAGGTCAGATAATGAGAAAAATTATAAAATAAGGAAACATAATGAAATACATAAGGACATTTTTTTTAATGAAAAATATTTTTATTTTTTTGTTTTGTACAACGACTTTTTATAATGATTGAAGATTTTTGGATGATATTCGATTAATTTACATAGCTTTTGGTAAAGGGAGCGGTGGCTCCGAGTTACTTCTAGCGGGGAAAGACTGAGGTGAAGATGATCTATGTACAAGGTGTACGGGGGATGCGATGCGAGGTCGCGTCGTACACAAAACTCCGTCTCCCTCCGACTCCAAGTCAGTCGTACCAGTTTGACGTGTTTCCGTTTGACGATCCGTGTCGAGTTCCGTGAATACGATACGAGTTTTGATCTAAATATTAGATCTTGTGCCGTTTACGCGATGGTGATTTTGTTTTAAACATTTTTACGTGATTAAAGTCGATAAAATAAATTAGGAAATATTCATTTTTCGTTTTCTTTAAAGACGGCATCTGTCGGTGCCACGTTTAGGCCGAAGGGGCCTTCTCGGACATGGTGGTGACTCCGCTGGCCATCGACTGACCGTCCTCAGCAGGAGGAGCGGCGCAAGCAAGGCTCGGGTACTTCTTCTGCAGCGCCAGCTTGTACTTAGGGTGGCTGTGGACATAAATTACAAAATTTCATATTAGCTAAGCGTTATATTTGTCAAAGAGGATGTGTTTGTCTCGTAAAAGTAGGAAGGGTACTTGTTTGGATGAAAAAGAGCAACCTCTCGAGTATGAATAGACGTGGGCTGCGAACATACGAAAAATGTGATTGGTGATAGATGGATTTGAAGTAGAAAAAAATAATTCAAGATAATTTGTTCAAAAAACAATATAAAGTGGAATTCAGCATTAGATTTCCAGATTGTATTTAGCCAATGGCAAAGCGTATTTCCAAATGTTGAATGTTCCAATTATTGGAAGATAACATTTTAATCACGCACAAAGATGAGGTATCATCAGAGCGTAAATTATAGATATTCACAACAAAGAAGCACTTCAATTTAATAAAGATAATCAATATGAGCGTAAACAACCCTAGTCTGTCACGGGGTTTGTTAATTGTAAAAGTATAAGTAGGAATATAGTAAAAGAACGAAGTATACCTGATGGCGTATACAATGGGGTTGTACACAGCGTTAGCCTTGGCGAACACAGATCCCCAGATGGTGAACAGTGGGGTAATCTTGGCAGTCTCGAAAACTCCAGCGTAGTTGATGACGAGGTAAGGAGTCCAGGCGAAAAACCACAGGGAAATGGTCATAAGGGCGATTTTGGCTAGTTTAGCTTCGGCGGAGGTGTTGGCGGCGTCAGCTGATCTCAGAGATGCTACGTTCATCTTCTTGGCTTGCTCCCTCATACTCTTCTCGTGGACGGCGACAGCCTGAACGAGAAAATAGCAGGAATTAATTTGAGAGTTTCTCCAATCTCCTTACTATAAATTTACGAATGATAAAAACTACATGCGAAAAATTAAATTTGAAGATGTACCTTGACGATGAAGAAGTAAGAATAAATAATGGTCAAAAGAGGGAGATAGTAGACGAAGAACGAGTAGACGAGGATGTAGCTGCGGCTGAGCCAGTCCTTGCTCAAGTAGTCGGTTCCGCAGGCGGTCATGTTACCTTCAGGTACGTACTTGTTCCATCCGACCATGGGAAGGACGGTCCATAACAAGCCGAAGGCCCAGATGAAAAGGATCCTAAGCGCAGCACCCTTGTTGGTCATTGGCTTAGCAGAAAGACCCTGCAAGGGAAGTCGGCATTATATATGGTACCGATAAAAACACCGATAATATTTAACATTATTACCCATTTCCATCACTTACCTTGACGATGACGTTGTATCTGTCGAGGGCGATCATGGTCATGCTCCAGATGGAAGCACACCCGAAAATAGATCCGAAAAATCCGTATAGCTCACACATGAATGGTCCTGCACAGACGATCAAAAAATATGAAAATTACGCCCAATCCATAGATTTATTTGGTGCAGAAGGAATTCGTTATATTGTACCATGTATCAAATGTGTCAGTTGCTGTATTAGAGGAAAATTTATATTGAAATTTCTTTGGATTAAGGGTTCCGCACATTTTTGTATGAAGTTTTAACTAGGCATCTATTTTCCGTGCTTACAATGGTTTTTAACTAACAAGTAACCCTTATCTACATATTGATTTTACTTAAGTACGCAAACTCATCTATGACTTCTCAATAAAATGTCTGCATATCTTATAGTTCACTAATAATCATATGGTTCCTCATCGAAAGTTGTTATAATCAAACTTTATCGACGGAAAGAACCAAATTTGGTGTAAGTTTGTCAGGAAAGAAAAATTTCAATAATTTTTAAAAGTTGTATTCTCTTACCCAAGACCCATGTCTCGTAGTAGCAGTTGATGACCATGGTAGGTGACATAGTCAACATCATGAGGAAGTCGGAGAAAGCAAGATTGACGACTAGCAGGTTGGACGGCGATCTCAGAGCCTTGGTGGTACAGAAGATGTTGATAACCATTCCGTTACCGAGGACCGAGATCACTCCCAGTACACCGATGACGAACCCCAGCAGCGCGTGCCAGAGAGGGTTCATCGGAGGGAACTGGTACCTGAAAACACGTAATCAGCAACCGTTTCATTTGATCGAGGATCGGGTGAATAATTTCAGTGATAGTTACAACTATCTAGATGTAACTTCACAGATTATCTCTCTAGAGATCATTGAGTTGATTTTCCTAAAAACACATTCTTTTCCATTCTCCGTCCAATTTCAAGGATTTGGTTGATATGCTTCCGCGGTTTTCACTATATTATATCGAGCTTCATCGAATTAATTTCTTTATAACAATTATAAAACTAAATCCATAATTGAAACAAATTATGACACCTCGCATTCAAGATGGTTTTATGACAATGATCGGCTCTTACCAGTGGGCGTCAATCATGTGGAGTATCTCCGGTAGAACCTTGTCTACCACGGTCTGGTTGCCGAAGGCACTTGAGGACCCTGAGCCTGAGCCCCCCCATGTGTAGGCAGAGTATGAACCCATTTTCCTGAAAAAGACAAAATTACGAATTATCGAATACAACTCAGTCAATAAACTTTACATTAGTTACAATAAATAAATAATACATGACGGTGACGCACCATTCCGTGAAACAGCCCGCGGAACAAAACGTGGAAGGCTTAGGGAGAATCTGTCTGGGTTTACATGTCCAGTGTCAAAATACCAGAATATAATGTATTCCATCAACTATAGCGATCGAAACTAAACATAAGTTAAAGGTAAGTTCCAAGACGCGACTCCAGTAATAGACGCTCAGCGACTATCGTTCTTTTGAATTTGCATGGTAAGAGTCGCTCAGCTAGGAATACGGTAACATGTAAACTCAGAAGAGGAGTCCTCAGCGATAATCGCCCAGCAACTATCACTTGCGCGTCTATCGCTGGAGTCGCTTCAAGGAAAATAAAGCTTATGTCGTTCAGTTCATCAATAACGGCACGACTCAATGGTTAACTAAAATGACCCAGGTTCCTTTAACTTTTCATTTTACAGCTGCCCGTTCTTTCCTACAAATCCTGATTGTGGTGCCACTTTTTCTTTCTTCTAATAGCAGCGGAATATTTTCTCCGCTATTTTCGTTTTCCAGATCCGCATCAAAGATTTGTGCTCAAACAAGCAGGTCACGCAAATGAAGGGTTTCTTCCAGATTATAATAAGAAGATTATCATAGGAACTGGATGACTGGATCATTTAGCTGATCGTTTGTTCAAAATTGGTGCCACATCTAGTTGAAATTGGTGTATTTCTTTACTTATTGGAACGGAGTTCTTCATGGTACGTTACATCGTCTAGAACTTGGAAGTGAATCCAAAATAACGACCCGTCACAAAACCGACCGTAACAACCGTTTTGAAATCGACCGATGACGATAACTTGAGTAAAAGTTGACAGATTTAGATAAAATTAGGTATACATGTGCATTTTACCAATGTACATCACGAGTTCGTTGGAAAACGTTATCCGTCCAAGCGTTCGCGCGCAACGCTCACGTAAACGTAACATTCAAATGTAAAATTGGAATTTAAGGACGGGAAAATATTCTACTTTCATCTACTCAATGAGATAAACTACATTTATAATTTATAATTTTTTTTCCTTAGTTAAACCAACACCGATTCCACCATGAAGTGTTAAAGTTGCTAAAACTTTAAAAGCGGATCTAAACGTTTAAAATAGAGAAAACAACGTTATACCGACCTCTTACGTCCTAACGTAATGATTTTAATAAAACTTAATATTTATCGTCTAAAGTAAAATTGGAAAAGTCATGTTACATTTTAACCTGATACAAGTATAATTTTTTGGTCAGTGAAGTGATATATTTTATAATATTAAATGGAGTAGGCCGGAGCATGAGAGATAGTGAGTAGTCCAGTTCTCTTACTAAGCGGCTAAACTACAATCATCCTCTTTAACTATCAACTCATCACGATTATCTATTTTATCAATATTCAAAATATATTTCTTGTAAGACGCTCGCTCCAATATTAAAAAATGATTTTCTTTTAATTTTGCGTTAACTCCGCTAAGTTAAAATAGTTAGTTACTTTTAATTTTGTCTCTTTTCTAACTCCTCCATGTATAAGTACTTAGTATAGAATACTTAGCACTTTAGCAGTGTGATTTAATAATTTATATTCAATGTAAAGCGTAAGGAATTTAGTTCCTACCCGGTTGTCCCGCGACACCACACGTATTTTTATTGCTCATTGCAATGAGGAACTGTGCAGAGTCTATTTTACGGGTAAGTTCCCAGAATATATTTCGGTTGAAGCAACTAAAATTACTTAATAGGTTTCTGTTTTGATTTTATTTTCAAATTCAATATTTAGATTTTTTTTTTTAAGTTTTAATAATCGAAACATTTAACAATTAAATAATTATTTTTATATTTATTTTCAAAATCTTTATTATCTTTATTATCAAACTGTTTAATTTTATTTCATTTTCAAAATAAGACTTGAGATCTTTACTTTCAAATTTGCATCTTACCTTTTAATGACTTTATTTACTAAATTCATATTTTAGATGCCTTGAGAAGATGTATTGGGGGAAGTAAAAGTGATTTTAATTTTTTAATATATTTGTTTGAATTTTAATACATATAAAATAGTAATAATCATGGCATATCTATGAAAATTTAGTGACAAAAGCCACCTAGATTAGAGGAAAATTAATATTTAAAAAAACAATGGTAATCTTAAGGATGGGATAGTAATCTTCTAGTCAGCTTGAAGACAGCAAAAAGGGGTCGAAGTATTAAAAAGTGAGCTTTTAATATTTCCTTTAGACCCTACTTACCAATAAGAATCATTTACAAGGAAACAATCAAAACTACTTTGTATTTTGATTTTAATTTCAAAAATCTGAAATTTTATTTCATTTTTTTTTTTTTTTAAATGTGTTTGGATCATAATTTTCAAATTCGGATTTTAATTTTCAAAACATTTATTTAGAAATATATTTTATAAATTATTTATTATTATTAAAAATCTTATTTAGATCTTTATTCTCATATTATTATTATTTTTTTTTTTTT